>VDFB02047714.1:0-62215 GCA_007258455.2 Sequoia sempervirens | reverse complement strand
ACAACCAATTAAATGCAACCACCTTCTCATCCCCATCAACCTACTATAATGCCTCCTCCTACTGGCTCAAGTTGAAATACACCTAAACCTACTCAGCTACCAGCTCAACCCACACTTAACCCAAATAACAAACCACAGTAGTAGCCAGTATACTCTGCCGATACAAATCAATTCACTGCATATGTTGTGAGTGTAAGTGACATCCACTTGCGTTCAAGAACTACTTTGCTAGCTCCTTCCACGCCCATTATCGTTAAGCTTCCTGTGGAAGAAGAGGAGCCTCTGAATGCTCCCATTCAGCCAAGTGTACCTAAAATTCCTGAACCAACCCCAGTCAAGTAGACTGAACAAGAACCACCATTTCCCCAGAGGTTGGAAATTGTGAAACAAAAGGAAGAGGAGGAACCAACCTTTGACATTCTAGAATAGTTGAAGCATATATGTGTCCAGAAACCTCTATTTCAGGCCATAAAAGATGTTCCAATATATGGCAAGGCAATTAAGGAAGCATGCCTTAAGAAGCCAGGAAGGAAGAAGAAAGACCCCACTATGATTCAAGTGGTGGGACAACTGGTTGACATCATGCTTGGGAAAGTGATTGTTCCCAAATAAAATGACCTAGGGAGTCCTATGGTAGGAGTTGTCATAAATGGGATCCAAATAAGGAATGCTCTGATTGATTTGGGAGCAACAATAAATGTAATGACCAAGGATATCCTGCAACAACTAAATGTTGCAAGAATGAGACCTACTCCTACTGTCTTGCAACTTACTGATATTTCTACTGTTAAACTTGATGGGATAGTAGAGGACCTTGTGGTAACTCTAGAATCTTGGGAGTACCCAACAGACTTCATGGTTCTTTCTCCTAAAGCTACACTAGGCGAGTACCCCATTATCCTAGGAAAGCCATGGTTAGCAACAACAAATGCCTATATTGGATGCAGGACAGGAGACATGACCATTTCTGATGGAAAGAGCACCAAAAAGCTTGTTCTCTACTCTCTTGCTAAACCATCCCATGACATGTATAATCCCATATGGCCACATGTTGGTGAAGAGGTCGAGGAAGTTAATTTTGTGGCACAACTTATGATGTTAGGCATAAAATATTTCATGCAACTTCAAGAGGAAGATGAAGTATTGTCTAACATAATTTAGAATCATTTTGAAGTAGAGGAAGCATCATCCTCTCATTCTACTGATCTAGTAAAGACACTTCTACCCACTCTTCTTGCAATAGAACTTCCTGCGACAACAGGTATGTCTCATACATTGATGCCACATGAACTCAAAGTACCAAGCATTAGTGAAGAAGCTATGGTAGAGATAACTACACAAGTGCAAGTGTTGAAAGGAAAATATCTAAATATTAACAACAAACAGAGTGAAGAACAACAATTGTCATTGACAAACTTACTAAGAACCCACCAGCATGCACATTTGTGGGACTATCATGATATGAAGGGCTTGGACCCTAAGCTTTGCACCCATAGGATTTACATCAGAGATGATTGTACACCAGTGAGGCAACCGCAAAGAAGAATTAACCCTGCATTGAGAGAAATTGTAAAAGGAGAACTACATAAATTGTTGGATGCAAGATTCATCTACCCCATTTTAGATAGCCAGTGGGTCTCTCCATTAGTGATTGTGCCCAAAAAGGGAGGGAAGTGGCTAGTTTATGTTGATTACAAGGAACTCAATGCTCCCACCAAAAAGGACCATTTTCCTCTACCTTTCATAGATCAAGTTCTAGATTCATTTGTAGGAAAGCAGTACTTTTCTTTTCTAGATGGATTTAGCAGCTATAACCAAATCCAAATTGCACCTGAGGACCAGGAGAATACCACCTTTACCTATCCATGGGGGACTTATCCCTACTTAGTCCTTCCATTTGGCTTATGCAATGCACCTGCAACTTTTCAAAGGGCAGTCATTAGCATATTTTCATATATCTCTCATGATTGCATGGAAATTTATATGGATGATTTTACCACCTATGGTGCCGATTTCAATGAAGCATTGGAGAATCTTAGGAGAGTCCTACAGAGATGTGAAGACCATAATCTATCTCTAAATAGTGAAAAGTGCTTCATGATGATGCAAGAAGGTGTATTCCTTGGCCACTACATCTCTCACAAAGGAATTCAAGTAGATCTTGCAAAGATTGAGGTGATCATGAATTTTCCTACACCTGGAAAACAAAAAGATGTGAGGAGTTTCTTGGGCCATGTAGGCTACTATAGGCATTTCATCAAGAATTTCAACAAAATAACAACACTGTTGTATACTCTTCTCACTAAAGATGCTGAGTTTTAGTGGAATGAAGACTATAACAAGGCATTTTCTTATTTGAAGGCAACTTTGACTCATGCTCCTGTACTTAAAGGCCCCAATTGGGAGCTTCCTTTCCACATCCATACAGATGCATCAAACTATGCCATAGGAGCAGTCCTGGGGCAGAAAGAATGAGCTATTGAAAATGCTATTTATTTTGTCAGCAAAAACGTGCAAGGAGCTGAATTCAATTATACAGTGACAAAAAAGGAAATGTTGGCAACAATCTGTGCCCTCAACAAATTTAGACACTACATAATAGGCTATCAAATCTTTGTGCACACATATCATACAACCATTAGATATCTCATGAATAAACCCCTGATATTAGGTAGGTTAGAAAGGTGGTTGTTGCTGATGCAGGAGTTTGACATAACCATTGTGGATAAGCCAGGGAAGGCCAATGTTGTTGCATAATTTCTTTCAAGGTTGACTACATCAGAGGACAACCAAGTCATTGATGACTCTTTCCCTGATGAACACTTGTTTTCCATCAGTGTGCAAACACCCTGGTATGGTGACATAGCTAACTATTTGGTCATAGGGAGAGTTCCTCTACGCTTCTCTCCAAAAGAGAGAAGGGTGCTCATTCAAAAATCATTTCTTTTTTCATGGATTGTAGTATGTTTGTTTTACACTGGACCAGACCATGTCATGAGGAGATGTGTGAGGGAAGATGAAACATATGATATTTTAAATGCATGACATAATGAACCATGTGGAGGACATTTTGTAGCCAAGAGGACAACAATGAAGATTCTGAATACAAGATATTATTGGCCAACACTCCACAAGGATGCAGGGAGCTATACGAGAAAGTGATAGATGCCAGAGGATGGGTAGGCCAACCAAATCTAATGAGATGCCCCTTTACCCTTAGGTAGTGATCACTCCATTTGACAAGTGGGGATTGGATTTTGTAGGACCCATTGATCCTCCGTCTAAAGGTAAATCCTATATCTTAGTATGCACTGATTATGTAACCAAATGGGTAGAAGTTAACGCCATGAAGCATGCAAGAGATAATAAGGTTGTTGAATTTATTTATGAGGAAATTTTCACATGGTATGGGGTTCCAAGAGAGATAGTGACTGATCAAGGGGCTCAATTCACCTCAACCCTTGTTGCAACACTGGTCAATGAGTACAACATAAGGCACAAGAAGTCTACTCCTTATCACCCTCAGACCAATGACCAAGTTGAGGTGACTAATAGGGAAATTGAAGCCATTTTGACCAAAATTGTGGCTGTTCATAGGAAGGATTGGACAAACAGGCTACCAGAAGTTGTCTGGGCCTATAGGACAACCTGGAAAACAACCACAGGCTTCACTCCTTTTGAGTTTCTATATGGAAAGACAACTATGATGCCTATAGAATTTGAGCATAAGACTCTTAGGACTACAATAGACTTGGGGATGGATATCTCTAAGGCACAAAGGGACATAATCATGCAACTCAATGCTTTAGATGAAATGAGGAAGGCAACCTTGCATCACATTGAGGTAGTGCATAATCGGAGAATAAGGTGGCATGAAAAATTCATTAAGGACAATAAATTCTAGCTAGGTGATTGGGAATTGCTATACGACTCAAGGTATCAGGATAATGCAAGAAAGTTGCAAACAAGGTGGCTAGGACCATATGAGGTTGTTGAAGTTTTCCCCAATGGTACTATTCAGATCATCACCATTGACCCTATCAAATTTAAGCTACTTGTCAATGGTCATTGCCTCAGGTTGTATCACAAGACAACTTCCAAGGAGGAATTCCTGCAACAATTCAGTCAGCATGCAACACCCAAACTTCTTGCAGCCGAAGGAAGCAAACCTAGTGTCCCTCCTTCTAGCTAACTAAGGTATGTCACTTGTCATAATAAATACTTCCACTTTTGTGGGGGTTCACTTCTTCATTCATTCACCCATCTACCCATCCATATCCACCTTTCTCACTCTTCCATCATGCCACCATAACTTCACTTCATTCCGCTCCATTTTCATTAATTGCTCAACTAACTTTTTAAAAGGTGACCAATACTTTCTCCATAATCTTTGCAACAGATCTTCCAAGAATTCAGGTATGTGTGCATCAATTTTTTATCTCTTAATTATCTTTTAATACATTCATTTAATTGTTGTAAATTAATCTAGACATTCTCCATAGAATGTAATTATTCCCTACCTTGTCAAATCATCATAACTATTGTGCATGTGAGGACACATGCTCAAATTTAGGTTGGGGGGAAGTGTGAATACCATGTCCACATGTCAGTCCATGTTGGTTCACATCAACAAAGTTTAAATTGAGCCAATTTGAATTCTGAGTGAGATGATGGCTCGCATGTGTGAGCTGATATCAACTGTCACCATTTTTTTAATCATAGCTTTCATTTATTACTCCTTTACTACCTTTATTTCTCTTGTCATAATCCTAAGTTGCCAAAAAGGAAAATTCAAACAACATTGGCGTTGGGAATTTAGCAACATTGCAAGAAGAAGTGATTGTTTAATTATAGGTAGTTGAACAATGGGAGGTGGGTTAATTTGAAATGAACCCACGGTTCATGACGTATTACTGCAGGATGCACCTTGCCACACTGAGTTCAAAAATTATGGGTGGTTAGATTATTTCCTGAAGCTGAATGGTTTTAATGAAGATGTTGCGTTGGAATTTTCCCAAACATTGTTTGAAGGAAAGGCCACGGTAAAAGGGTTGGAAGTAATGGCTACTAAAGAAAGGATTGCAAAAGTTATAGGGTTGCCTGCCAATGGTGAAAATTACCCTACTTCCAGAGATGCCAAGTCAGCTAGGGCTAAATTTACAGAACCTGGTGACCCTCCATTGAGTGTGGACAAGCAAGGTGCGAAGAGAACCTCTTTGCTTGAGCCACGAAAGCAAGTAGCTATTCATGTTGTTAAGTACATTACTTGCAAAGGTCGTCAGTCGAATCTATATTTTGTGCACTTCAAATTTCTAAATCATATGAGGCACAGGAGAAGAATGAATGTGCCAAACATGTTATACCACCTTCTCTCAATCATGATGACCGAGATGCAAAAAGGTAGCGATAATTTTGTTTACCACCATTGTCTGATCAAATTGTTAGTTGAGAAGTCTCTACATGATGTGTCTGACATGACTTGAGAAGAATTCTTAAAAATTGATCAAATTAGACCAAAGCATTTGTGACCTAGGGTTTTGCCTCAACCTCGTAGGGCTAGGAGGAGAGTGAGTTTTGTTGAAGCCACTCCTGGAACCTCAATTTCTAGTGCAAGCCCTAGTGTAAACCCTCCTGCAGCTAAACAAACCATAGAGATGAGTTCTTATGAGGTAGAGCATTTAGACAAAGAAAGTTCCTCTTCAGATTCTAATGATGATGTTCCTCTTGGCATCCTAATTTGAACTAGGGCACAGAAGAAAGAGGCAAAAATAAGGAAGGGTAAAGCTAAAAAGCAAACTATAGGAAAGGAAGTGCCAAGCTCTAAGAAATGGAAGGCTGACGTTGTTCTTCCTGCAGCCGAAGAAAAACATGAGAGCCCTCCTAGAAAATCAAGACCAACAGGTCCAACCTTTGGTGTGTCTCTATAGGAAATCCCTAGGACTAGAGAAATGTCACAAGAGGACATAGAGGCCCCAATGGGGCAGGTGAACATTGGAGAAAAGGACATATTTGAGGAAGCAACAAATGTAACATTGGCAGACCTTGCTGCCATCGCTGAATAAGTTGAGAGTCAAGAGTATGAGAAAAATTAGGAGCTCCTACAGCAAGAGCAAGAGGCCTTATAGCTAGAACTGGGAGAATAGTCAACACCCCTGCAACCAGAATTGGTTGAACATTTAGAAACCCTGTAGCCAGTGCTACATGGAGAGAAAGCATCGGTGCAGGAAAACTTTTGGTATGAATACATAGGCCCTTTTATTTTTCAATGCACATGGTAGCTATGAATTTATGGAATGAGATACAGAGGAGGGAAGAAGAATGGAAAGAGGAGAAACACAGGTTGAAGAAGGAAATGCAAAAGAGAGATGAAGAGATTGAAGATAAGAATGCAGAAATTGATGTTTTAAAGGAAAAGGTGGACAATATGATAGCCTTAGTACCTCAGATATTAGAGTGTAGGACTCATCCAAGGGTCTATGCCATGTATTTGAAGGAGAAGCATCTTTCTTTTAAATTAGCAATGATTGTTTCAGGTTTGAATCCTTCCATTGAGACTCCTCTTGAATTTTTCAATGCTTATCAGATTGCTCCTCCTGAAATGAAGAATTTGTTGTGTGAATTCTATTTACATAATTATGTTGTGTCCCAAGATCATGATTGGAATCCTTTGTTGTATGTTGGGGATGTCCAATTAAGGGAATTTATGTCTTGGATACATAATGAGATTAGTTGGGGACAACGGTTTAGGGCTTATAGGCAAATAGAATCCAACACTCCCCTGTCCATCAAAGCTGAATCTAGGAACCTAGGGGAAATTTTCAATGATTGGCGCATAATTCTCTACATACCAAGCTATGGCAATAGGATCTTGCCTGAGAGAGAAGCAATTTACAAAGAATATGAGGAGGTAGCAAAAACCACAGGAGAATCTGTAAAGGGATATTTGGCACATAGGTGGAATAGTCTGAATGATGATTTAAAACAAGTTGAGCCTCATTCTGTACAGAACTATGTTGTAGCATGTAAAAGAGTGGAAATATATACACAAATTGGAAGGACAAAGGGACAATTCTAGCTTCCATTAAATTTTCAGCCACATATCCTATTATGGCTTGTGCCAAATTTTAGGTATTATCAGTATGATATAGCTGCAGAGAGACAAAGATGGAGTAGGTTGGACAAACAACAAGGGTTCTAGGGGAGTGATGAGTCCAGTTTATGACTCAATTTTGATAGAGTTTATTATCTATTTGTTATAGTTGTCATAGACTTTGATACTTGAATATTGACCTTTTTATGATATTTCATCAAAACCATAAACATTGGGCATAAGCTTATTTTTGTAGCCTTTAAATGACATTGAAATGCTATATGAACTATCTATGTTAATTTTACATGTGGATTAATGAATATTACTTTAAGATAGTTACAAATATGCAATTATTGTGTGTACTAATATTGTTATGCATATATAATTAGTAGCCTACAAAATTGAGGAAGATTCTACCAGCTGGTCACTTGCCATCAAAGTCAACAAGGTGATCGTTCAAAGGTCAAATGGAGGGAAGACTCTCAGCAAGAGGGAAATTCCTAGTTCAAATCAAAGGATTGTAACTGCCTTGTAACTAGTCTTAATTATTTGTTGAGAAAATATATGAGTTATTGTTGTGCTAGATTTGCGTTAAGGCAAACATGCTTGACCATATTCCACACATGCATAACCTCCTCTCCACTTTTCATGCTTTCCCTAAAGTGGCATCCTCCTAATCTGTTGGAGTTGACCACCTTGCTAGGTAGTTAGTTAGTAGTTTTCTTCCTATAAATAAGACTCAAGTGCTCCTTCTCAGAAGGTTGATTGATCTGATGATGTACTCACACTATTAGTTTTTCCAGTAATATAGTTATGTTGCTCATTTGTACTCATGTTTTCCAATGAATAAAATGAAGTTATAAGTTCATGCATCTGAGTTTACATTTGTCTTAAGCCCGATACTCATCCAAGGGGGCCCACTTGGTGAGCATTCCATTCTTTAGTTTGGTTATTACTTTTTGTTCAGTAATTAGTTAAAATCTGGCACTGTCTGTTCATGTAGCCACTAGAATTCCATTTTGTGACTATTCCTGTAGCCAAAGTGGACAGAGTAGTTTCCTGTTTGTTCACCCATATTTTCATTTATGTCATGCATTTCAGCTTAGTATAGTTGTTGGTTGTTGCTCAACACTTATGTTATTTCTTTCCAATCAATTTACTTTCAGCATTATGTTTCTCTTAGTTGTAGGATGAATATGGCTACTTTGGATTCCTAGTGCACATATTGTGTTGACCCATTTCAAGTCTATGTCCCTAGGTTGACAAGTTAAATGCACCTTCATGATGTTTGAGATAGCTATTCAGATTAGATGTCCAATCTTTGAATCACAACTGTAAGAGCTTAGTTGTTAGATCATTGTAGGAGTCCAACAAGTTTCACACTGCACACATTGAGGGCAGAGCCATTGTCAATAAGGGTTTGCTTATTTCCTATTGGATTATATTGGGAAATGATCATAAATGCCTCATTTTGTTTCTATAATTATAATAGAGGGAGCTCATGATGATGAAAGGTAATGTCTACATTAACTGTATTTATTCCTTTTAGAAGAGTTGTCACATCATTTGCATTTGTACCAAGAGGAACCTCTATTTTTTGCAAAGTTGTTTGGAGCATTGAATGATAATTGGATGAATTTTGAAGAAGATTCCTAAGGGATATTTTGGCAGGGGTGCTCTTAAGTTTCTCTACAAGATCATACTCTCGTAAGCAAGGAGCACTAGGCAGTGTGGTATTGGGTAAAGGTAAAGGGGTTTGTGTTGGTTGCGGTGGGTGAGGGTTGTTTCGAGTGTAATGTGTGTGTGCAACAACATCATGCTGTGGTGGATAAAGGATAAACTCAGGTTTAGGTGGAGGTGGGTAAAGGACAAGTTGAGGTTGGATTACATTGACATCTTTTGTTTTGGGTTGCTCACAACAAACCTTAATGGATGGCTTGTGTGAGATGAAGTCCTCAAGGGCTTCATCTAACATACTCAAGTCATCACTACTAAAAGGTTTGGGAGATAAGTTGTCATTACGTGGTTTAGGTTTGTCATCACAAGTCGTAGTGGATGGAATTGGGGAGAGGAAACCTTGTAAGGTCTCATCTAACCTATCCAAGTCATCACTTCTAAGAGGTTTGGATCATATGGTTGTCATAAAATGAAGCATTGTTTCGATTGGTTCATTTGATGTTGTGAAGTTTTTGTTTGTTTTTTTTGGTTGAAGCTAATCTAAATGAGCTAAGAACTAATGTTGAAAATGAACATTGTAAAAATCTAATTCTATCTATGATTGTCATTAAAATTAATAAGAATAATCCTAATTATTCAAGTATAACAGAAGATGACTACACAAAAATAGAGCAATAACTGAATCTAATAGTAATTATATAAAGGAGAAACAAAATGCAAAAAATAAAAATGCAGAATTTGCACTGGGACTAAGTCGACCGAGGTGGCGAATTAGTCCTAGTAGGGTAATTTTTAAAGTTTTTTTGAATTTTTTGATGGATATAAATGTGTTTGGTACTATGTCATGCAAATCTACAACGTAAATGCAGAATTTCACTATTTTGCAATGAAATGGAATGCAATAATGCAAGCTAAAATGAGCTTTTCACTAGTGCAGTTTTGAAAACCCTAGGATGCAATTTAAACAATGCAATACCTAAAATGCAAATAAAACCTAGGATTGAAATCAGAAGAAAATGTGTTCAAAAGTCAAGTTCCCCAAAATGTGGACAATGATTTTGGATTGGTAGCTCCTTCTGCTAAAAGGAGAAAGGGAATGGGGTCCAAATGCAAATTTCAACACTCAAAGTTAATGTAAATGAGATGTAATATGTCTAATTATGATGTACTAATGCACTAATCTGAAAAGAAAATGATATAATGATGTTAAACCTAAGAAATACAACTTGTTTGAAAATATAGTGTGATATGCATAAAGATAAAACAAAGGCAATAAATGATAAAATAAAGATGCAAGACAAAAAGTATGCACCTGGAAACTGATGAAGAGCTGACTGGGGATTGCAGAGACTTCTGAAATTCTAGAAATTTTAATTTTTAAGCCAACTGGGACATTTATGCCAGGCTGGGCGACTTAGTCCCAAATTAGGGAAACTACTCAGAAAGTTGTTGAAGCCAAATGGGTATCTGAAATTGTAAAAATTCTTGAAAAATCAGTGCAGTGGGACTAAGTCGTCACCATGGGTGACTTAGTCCACTTTGGATTTTTGGTGAATCCGAAAGTGGAAATGGAAGCCCACAACCTACACTCTGCTTTTTGACGGAAATCCAGATCTGAATCTTCAAAAAACCTTGCAAAACAAAAGATAACTTGATTTCTAATGGGGGTTTGCCTCGGTCAAACCCCTAGTTGGTATTTAAACTTTGTGAGAGATAAAATCTACATAAAACCCTAGCCCTAAGTGTGTCTAAGACTAGGAAAAGCTGAAATGAGACAAAACCCTATTCTAATGTGTTAGAATAAGATAAGCAAATGACACTTGAATGATGCAAGACTTCAATGCAGGAAACCCTACAACATTTCAAATGAATGCAAATGACATGTAAATGTTATGCAAACCTCGAGTTTGAAGATAGAGAGAAAATGGAAGATGGAATCACTTTGAAAATAAGTCATTAGGTGTGATTTGATGGCTAGTTGCATCTCCTCAACCTAGATTTCTCCATGATTCACCATAGGCATCCATAATCAACCCTATGCAATGTGAGATATTGAACAAAAAGTGAGCTTGAAGACCTGCAAAAACCCTAGTTTGTTGTCGTAAAACTTCAACTTTGCAGTAAAATGTTATTGGATCTTCTTATGAAAGATGCTTTGCTTTTGACTTTTGTTTTTTTTGCTTTGTAAAAATGACTAGGAAATGTGAAAAATGACCTAAAATGTGCATTTATAGGCATCAATATCTAATTTTCTCATTATTTAGACCTAAGAGGCTAACATCCACTAAAAATTAAATTGAATTGGTGAGATTCCCACTCAAAAGTGGAAAATACCCCAAAAGGGGCTAAGTCGCCACCTTGGGCGACTTAGTCCCACCAAGAATTTTTTTGGTGGGTTTCATGAATTTGAGTGGTTTGAATGTTGTTTGTCGGGATTTAAGTGATTTGTGAGTGAATTAGGCCTTAAAGTCCAAAATCATGAGCATTAGGGGCCTATTAATGCAGTTTTTAAGGGGTGATTGATGCAAGGGTGTCTAAAATAGGACCTAATTAGGTCACAGATTGTACTTTCTACAAAGGAGTACAATTTCCATGTCCACAACACCAAACCTAGAAATGATATTCTCCTTCAAGAATCTACAAACTACCTCTAAAGTAGCATGTTTCCTCGGTATATCCTCCACCCACTTGGTGAAGTAATCGGTTGTTGTGAGAAAATAAACATGTCCCATACTTGAAGGTGGATTGAAAGTGCTAATGAAGTTAATGCCCCATTGTTGAAAGGGCTCCTAAATGAAAATTGGCTTGAGTGGAAGAGCAACCAACTTAGGCTTTCCTATGAATTGCTGACATAGTTTGTATTTGCACACCCAATTATATGCATCTTCAAATAAGGTAGGCTAGTAGTACTTAGCTAAAAAAAAATTGTGAGTTGTAACCAGTGCATAAAAATTTCCCCCACATGCCAAGTTGTGGAAAGATTCTAGTAACTTTCTCTATTGAGCTTTGTCAACACAGCGTAGAAAAGTTCCATCCAAGCTCCTTTTCTATAAACCATTATCCCATAAGGCAAAATTTATTTCCTAAACTTGACTGTCCTTTTCTCCTTATGTGCCAAATACTCCAAAAATTCTCCATATGTTATAAAGTAAGCAATATTAGAATACCATTCGTCAGTTGTACTAACGAATAGAATAGTTGGAATATCTTTAGAACTTACCTCCTTAGAATCAGAAACTTGAATAGGATTGTTGTCAATGATAAGCTGACACAAACCTTTCCCATGCACCAACTCGGTGGGATTTATGTCCATGTAATATTCTTGAATTTTGGCAATCCAATTGCCCCTTTTTGTTCCAAACTCTTGTTGCGTCAAGATTGACCTAATAATAGAATCAAGCACTAGTGCAATGACATGATTGTTAAGTATGTAGAATCGAAAATGCTTCACTGCCTTAACCACAATGAATGCATGTTTTTCCATTTGAGAGTATTTCAATTCACAATCTTTTAATGGAAAAATCATGAACGCAATAGGGGACTCAAACCCCTCACTATTTAGCTACACCAAAATTACTGAAAGTGTATGCTCAGAAGCATAACTGTACATAATGAACTCCTTAGTGTAATCTGGACAAACTAACACTGGTGCATGCACAATAGCTTCTTTAATATCATTGAACACAACTTTACCTTCTACAGACCAATGAAAAGTAGTATTTCCCTTCATCATATTCATAATATGACGTGTCTTCTCTACAAATTCAAGGACAAACCTTCACAAAATATTCACCTTACTGATGAAAGAGTGAACTACTTTCTTACTCACAAGTAGATTAAGATTTTTAATTACTTTGATTCATTCAAAATAAATTTTTATACCCTCCTTGGACACAATGTGACCAAGTAGTTTACCCTCTGTAACCCCAAAAATTGACTTCTTAGGATTCAAAGAAATTCCATGTTGTTGGTACCTCTCTAAAACTTGTCTCAAATGGTTAAAATGCTCTTGACATTTTTTGGAAAGGATTGTTAGATCACCAAGATAAACAAAAATGAACTTACCCATGACATCACAAAAAGCTAAGTCCATTGCTTGTTGAAACGTAGCGTCGACATTTATGAGACCAAAAGGCATTCTATGATAGGCAAAAGTACCCCATGGTGTGGTGAAAGCGGTCTTATGTTGATCATTTGGGCTGACCTCCACTTGGTTGTATCTTGAGAAACCATCTAACATAGAAAGCATCTCAGATCTAGTTATGATTTGCAATACTTGATCCATCACTGGAAGAGGATAATTATCATTCAACGATAACTGATTCAAATTTTTGAAATCCACGCTTATGCAAATTTCCCCATTATTCTTACGAATTGGAACGATATTGGCTATCCACATTGAATGGTGGATAGGAAATATGATCCTAGCGTTTAGTATCTTTTGGATCTCTAAAGGAATGGTTCCAAAAAGACTAGGATTGTATTGCCTCTGCTTTTGTTTATAAGGCAATGATCCTGCCTTGAGTGTGTTGAACTTCCTTTGGGCGAAAAGACTTAAGATCTTCATATGAGTATGCAAGTACATCAATGTATTACCATAATAATTCAACAAATTGGTATTTTTCTTCAAGATTACAACACTTTCCGATATTCACCATTTTAGGATTCACTTCAGTTCCCATGTTGATTTGCTCAACTTCATTAGATGATTCAGAATTGGAATGTTGTTTCTTTTTGACATAACGGTCATGTTTGTCAAAAAGTCTTTCTAGGGATACCAACCCCTTTGGAATCCTATTCCCTTTGAACTATAGAAACTCTTTACCAGTAATTGGATCAATTTCAGAAATAGATTATTAGGGAGGAGAATCACTAACTTCAAAGTACAATTCATAAAAAAAAAATGCCTTCTCTAGAAAGGCCACGATCTAGTTATCATCATTGAAAATTTGCCAGTTGTATGAATTTTCTAGAACACTCAGATGAAAAACCAACTCAATGGTGTAGGTAAAACCATGGAAATCTTTGTGCAGAATCAGGAGTGTAGTTGAAACTACCAACGAATTAGCTCTATTATTGTACTCTCTCAGGACAACAAAAATATTAAATGCTTCAAACTCCTCTATATCGTCCCAAACCAAGTTATGGTAATGCCTTAGTCATACATTCTTTGTTTGATACAAGTTTCTCACTTGGAAAACAACTAATTCAACATCTCCTTGAACATGTAAATTTTGTATCCCTTTCCTTTGTGCAACTTCCATTCCAAACAACAATGCTTCATACTCGGCAATATTATTAGTGTTGTCAAACTAGAGTTTAAAATAAAAAGGAAAGAAGTTTCCTTGAGGAGAAATAAAAAATTTCCCGCTCCAAAACTTGTGAAAGAACAACTACCATCAAACTCAATTGTCCAAACGTCATTAACTTCATCATCATTAGGTGAAGTTTCACCATTTGAAAGAGATAAATCATTTGAAGATGATTCATTTTTTGGTGAAGATGATTTTTTACTTTCATACTCTTGCTTTGAATTTTTATATGAATACTTATCATCTTAATCGGTCTACAAATAATAAGTCCCCATACCCGAAGACTCAAACAAAATTTGAGCTCTTGGATCATCCGACTTAGTCACTAAAAACTTGGATTCCCTTTTAGGAAGCAACTTTTGTGTTACACCCTTTACGGGTATCCTAGCCTTAGACACATCCATATTCAACTCTCCTCCAACATCCTTACAAAAATTTCATCTAAGAACAATACCATAGGATGCAGGAACATCTGTAACTAAGACCGTCATCTTGATTTTCTTATCTAGGAATGCTACAAAGGAAAACTACACATCTTTGATTTTCCTGATCAAAGGTACTTGTTTATTCTTCATAGAAAAAGGACAGCCAAAAGTATTTATAAGATTCAATCCCAAAGCAGTAGCTACCTTGGTGGGCATGACATTATCAAATGCACTAGAATTTATTACACAATTACTTAACTTAAAACCGTTAACAAGCAAAGAAATGTAGAACGGGTCTATTCTTCTAGGAACGGATGAAGGAATGGAAACTAAGTTACTCTAAGGAAACTTAGATTTTGGAACAATAGGGTTATGTGAAGATGGATCTCTACTAGGGTGAGTTTTCTTATCTTTAACAAATTCAACTAGTCTATCAAACTAATCGGGATTGGCCTTTAGATATTTAGCTTTAGACATTTGTATCTTTGTCCTCTTCGCATGATCAATTATGTCAAAGGATTGAAATGAGCTGATCAAGGAGGACGGGGTAACTTCATTGGTAGGTTTTGAGAAAGGAACACTAGTCTTTGCAACCTGAATATTGGCCTTTGGTGTTGAGGAAACCATAGGAGGATGAGTGATACTTACTTGCTTATTGGTTGTTGTATCTTTGGGTTGCACTGGCAAAGAAGTTCCCCTTTTAGCAATAGGCATTGGTCATCGTGAACTATCCTTTACTTTCATCGCATCAGCTTGAGGTTGATCAAGTTGATTTTGTTGCAAATGTGTAAACACAACATAAACATCAGTCACAAGATCCTCTTCATCAAATTCATTTTCAACATGTAAGTAGCCAATATTTGAGTTGCCAACCGGATCAGCTTCCTCCTCCTGGAATTGATTGGATTTTCCTTAGTAGGACATTTCAATTGTGCATAAGTATCTTGCTCAACTTCATAATAACCCACGACTGCATTGGTTGGTGGAGCTTCAAGAGCAAGTCTTCCTTATGGTGCAGGAAGTTTGTTCTAGTTTTTATTATCAAAATAGTTGGAAGAATTTGGAAAGGTTCTCCTTGGAACATCCTTGTATGGAGGATTAGATGAACCTTGATAAATTTGTTTCTTCAAAGCTAGCAATTCATTTGCTAGTTTTTGCATCACAGGATCAATACTTGTATTGGTAGATGAAGACGAAGATGCTTGACCTTTATTCTTGTTTGTTTATTTTCTTATTTTACCAACAAGAATCAAGTCATCTTCAATGCTAGTAGCCAACTGTTGTGCTACTTCAAGATCAACTAGAACTTCCCTTCGCAACAAGAATTTTACCTCTAGTAGTTGCTTGTAAATGAAAAAACATTTGAGATTATGAGTTGTTGGCTTAGCCTCAGTAGGAATCCTTATTACCAACTTATTGAATTTGGCCACAAACTCACACATGGGTTCATGTACTTATTTTCTAATTGTTGTAAGTTGTTCCAACAAGGAATGTGCATCTTCTGTAGGCTTCAAATGTTCTTCAAATTTAGTATAGAGAGTAGCCCAATTGGTAATAGTACCAGGAGCAAGAGTATAAAACCATTTCATAGCTACTCCTTGTAAGGACTCAATGAACAACCTTATGGAAACATCCTCTTGTTCAACACCAAGAACACCACATACAATATAGAAAGCAACAATATGTTCATTAGGATGTTTACCATCACCATAGAATTTAGGGATGTTCTTGCAAGAAACGAGAGGAAGTTCATGCATAGGGTCTACCAAAATTAAAGGGCCAAAAGCATTACCCTGAGGTCCAGTAGGTGGTTGAGTTGCCATAGTGCCTTGAATAATAGTCGCTTGAATTGGTGTGACAGATAATTCCCTTAGAAAATTAGAAGATTTTATTGGAAGCAGTGATCTAATTTTTTGAGGCGGATAACTTCCTATATGTTGTAATGGTGACCTTGCTTGCGAAGGAGAAGGAATTATATTATGATGTTGCAACAGCTCAAAAAATGGATCAACTTGACCTCGCACCCTTTGACTGCAAGTGTATCTTCTATATGCTAGAATGTAGTCCTTGAAACAAAACAAAAATCAACAATAAAAGATATTCACAAACTTGCATTAAGACAATGGAATACTTGTCTACTTCAACTAAAAGCATGAGGCTTCGGTTGCGTGCTTGTATCCCCAACAAAGTCACCAAAAATTATTGGGTGAATATTCTATAATTCTTATACGAATTACAAAACGTGAATTTTAGCGACAACTATGATGAGATAAATCTCCTCTCATAAAGGGGAGGCTCCCTTCTTATTTCCCACTACAATTAACTAGAAGCTAAACTAAGATATATACAATGTAATTATCCATGGGGGCTATCTCCATTAGCATATCCTCTTGATTTAGGATAAGAGAAACAAACAATAATGATATCCTCAAATACAACCAGTTAGAGCAATAATTACTAATACTCGTAAGTACCAGTGAACAAAATTAACTTAGAAAAACTTGTTGAAACACAAAGTCTTCAACTACTTTCCCACAATGATTCCAAAATAGTAATAAGTGACATAAGTTGAAGCACAAAGTCTTTCAAATCACTTCACAAAAAGATTCAGTCACCAAGTGAATAATCCCAAGCACAAAGTCTTCAACTTATCCTCCATAAATATTTCAAGAGTAACCATATCAATAGTTGTAGCACAAAGTCTATCAACTAATAACACCAACGATACATGTGAATATAATTGAAAATTGCAGCACAAAGTCTACAAGTTCTCAACACGATTCATACACACAAGAATGTAATAAAAAATTGTAGCATAAAGTCTCCAAGTTCTCAATCAAATTCACACACGCTCCAAATGCAATGTGATAGCACAAATTCTATCAGTACTATATCTGAATCCCCTTCTAATTAAAAAGATAACATGCCACGTTCATATAATTTTCAAGAAAATATAATGAGAGTGACATAAGAACAATCTCACATATAGCAAATGTGTTCCAAAGCAAAGGTTGGAAGAAATCTACTTCTTTTATTGATAAATTTCAAGTATGCTCATTCAACTCAAAGTTTGCAATTTCTCATCAAAATTCGAGCAGCATCTAGTCTCAAGAGATCAAAAGGTAAAAATTACAAAAGAGCTCTCTCATATTTATAGATGAGAGCTAAAGAGCTAATCTAGGAAAAGTCTAACTACTTTGACTTATTCAACTTTGGAGTCCAAAATTATTGGAGGACTTCAAAGATGTTACATGTATTTATAATTTGGAAAATGACAAATTACATGTAAATTGTCTTCATCTAACTACAAAAACTTGTAAATGAATAAAAACTAATACAAGGTAGATTTATCCTTCTCTACCGTCTTTTGTGAGGAAATCATTGGGCTTCTTACAGATTTCTCACACTTCATCTTTATATGGTTTTGAAGTATGCTTGAAGATGGCATGAGCTCTTGATGCTAAATCTTTGACGATGTTGTAGGCCTTTTGGTGCCTTTTAGGAACAATTTTCAAACCATCTAGAGTAAGCTGAATATCCATCATTTTGGCCATTGAAGCTACTAAGAAAACTTTGTCTTCAAATTCCTTTTGAACCATAGATGTATATTCCTGGATAACTTAATTGGTGGGAAGAACTTTTTGGTGGTATTTCATGGCTTCTTGCATAGTAATAGGCAAGAATTTGATCAAAACTGCTTAGGAACCTGAACACAAAAGATCAGAATGACATCTAAGAGTAGCTGCAAAAAAATTGTATTTTCCAGTGTTAAAGAAAAACAGGGCTTTATGAACTAGAGAGAAAATTTTGAGCGACTGCATATGCTTTGGAAATTCGGATGCAAAGATGGGGGAAAACTGAGCTCTTGCATGGGGTATTGCATTTTAGATGTAATGGCTCAATCTTTTTAAAATACTGCATGTTGGATGTAAATTTGAGTGATTACATGGGTTTGGAGAGCTTGGATGTGATGGTGGTGGAAAACAAAGTGAATGCACATAAGCTGGGGTTTGAGTGTGATTGGTGCAAAAAATGGAGCGCAATGAGTCAACTTGGCAAAGTAGGAAAATTTTGGCAAAAATGTGTATATGCGCTAGAAATTGGCAAGATTGCAAGTGGAATGGAGCAAAAATTGTAGTAGCATTAAAAAATGGTGACTGTAAGTGAATGTTGATGCTTTGCAAAAAGTTGCAAAATTGTTAAAAATTAACGACATTGCAAGTGAGTAGGCCTTTGCATTTTGCAAAGTTGGCAAAAATTGCCGATTTTACAAGTGGGTAGAATTTTTCTTTGTTAGCAAATTTGTCATAAAATGCCGACTTTGCAATTTTGGAAGATCTTTAGTTTCTTGCTAAATCGCAAAAATTTAATGATTCTACAAGTCAATCTTGCATTCCCGACAAAAAACACCAAATATACAAGTATTACTTGAAAATCCTTTAAAATTTGCATGCACGGGGGTTTTTAGCGTAGTTATAGTGAAAACATATGAATTCTTGTAATAGCTATGGACAGGGATTATACTCGACCATACAAGTAACTGGTTGAAAGGTTTGTAGGTTTGAGGTTTAATCCTGACCATACAAGTTGGAAATGTTTGGCTTTTGATTGTGTATGATTGGGTTTAAACCTAGACCATGTTGGAAATGACTTGAAATTTCTTTTGAATTATTGGCAAAAATTATTGAATATACAAAGAATGACAATTTATGTAGTCAGGTTTGACACTCAACCACAACAAGGTTTGTTCATTGTATGCACAGGTGAATGTTTTACAGTTGATCAATTATGTAAACATGGAATCGGCTTTGAACGTTTGATCGGTGAAAAACATCGATCAAATGAGGAGGATTAATCTGCACAAAGAAAAAAATGACATTTAATTTCAAAACCAAAAATGAAAAATGTGGATTTTGAAAGCTAGAAAACCCTAAAATGGGAAAAACTAACCTAGGAGCAAAAATTGAAAGATTGCATATAAGGTTAGGGGTCGGCGACACAAAGTAAATCTATACATAGATGAATTGAATCTAAACATAAAAAGAAATCATTCAAAAACAAATGAAATTTAATCTAAAACATAAACCTAAACATTTAATAAACAAATGAAGAAATGCAAACATACCCAAAAAACCCGATAGCAAAAATCGCAAAACTCTAGCAAGAAATTAGGAAAAAATTGCTTCAAAACTAGGCATGAAGAGTCCACATGCTCAAAACGAACTCGAAAGAGGGTTTAAATAACAAACAACACCAATAAATGAAGAAAAGAGTGGAAGAAACCAATTTAAACTCAAAAATTGAAAACATTAAAATGTCATTTATTACAATCGTGTGTGTCGCAGTTGCAAGGTTGGGAATTTACAACAATAGTGCAACTCAAAATTTAGATCACTTGTAAGGTCAGCAAAAAATGCAAACTTTGCAAGTGTTTTTTATATTTTGCACTTCACTTGCAGGGTCGGGGAAAAACCCCAATACTACAAGTATACAAATTTTCTAACTCCCAACAATTGATTTTTCGTAACTTGGGCAAAAAGATGAATTTTGACGAACTAACAAAAGGTAATGCTCGGATGGACATTCCGAGACTTAGGACCATGCATGAGGGAAAGTCAAGATTAGCCTTGTTTTATGTGCTTAGAGTGCATGGGGTATGAAATAGAAAAGTTCCATAGGGGTTGTCTTGTGAATCAAGCACAGTTGGATTCAAGGAGAACAAAATTTTATGTAAATTGTGTGATCCGAGTGGCAACCTAGATGCAAGCAAGAAACCATCAATCTTCTCATACCAATCACTAGGGGCTTGTTTGAGACGATATAAAGAATGTTGTAACCTACAAACAAGTGAAGAGTCCTATTTTTTTTTGGAGATTGCTCCATATAGATCTCCTCATGAATATCGCGATGTAGAAAGGCACTCTTGACATTCATTTGATAAACTAGCCATCTTTGTGATGCAACAATAAAAAAGAAAAATATGAACTAAATCCATCTTGGCTATAGGGGAAAATGTCTTAGATTAGTTAACGCCCTGACTTGTAAAAAAAACCCTTAGCTACAAGATGTGCCTTGTATCTTTAATAGAGCCATCAACTTTATATTTAGTGTGGTACACCCACTTGCACCAAACCAATGTTCTTCCTTTAGTAAGATTAACTAAGTCCCATGTATTATTATTCATCAATGAATAATACTCCTCTACCATAGCATTGTCCCAATCTGGAGTATCAAAATCCTCTAAAAAACTCTGTGGATCTGGAGATATAGCATGACTCAAAAGAGTAGTGTTAAAAATATGTGAATGAGTATGTCTAGAGGATGTAGGATCACCAACTAAATAACCAGTCTCTACAACAACACCTCTAGCCCACTTAGGAAAAAAATGAGTGGTAGGAGGTTGTGGTGGTGGTGGAGGTGGAAGTGAAGGTGGTGGTTGTGGATCAGGACCGTCATCTGAAGTATCCTCAAATACTAAGGTATTATCATGAGATGAAGAAGATAGAGTAGGTAGTGAGGAATAAGATGGTGGAGGATCTGTTTGTGTGAAAGACTTATTAAATTGGAAATCTCTACAAAATTGGACATCCCTAGTGATAGTATCAAATAACCTATAAGCTTTCACATCCTCACAATAACCAACAAAAATGTACTATTGAATCTTTCTCTCTATTGCCTTACATCGACCATCTAATATGAATGCCCAAGCTTCACTACCAAGCACTCTAAATAAGGAAACATCAGGCTTGATTATGGACCAAGCATCCTTTGGAGTGAGATTTTGAACTGCCTTGTGGGGAGTGCGATTCTGAATATAGTTGGAAAAATCTATAGCTTCAGCCCAAAATGATGGGGCTATAGACCTATATTGAAGCAATTTTTCATCTCCTTTAATGATTTGCTATTTATTTTGACAACACCATTCTATTGAGGAGTGTAGGGAACCAAATATTGATGCTAAATGTCATGCACAACACAATACTCCATAAGATCCTAGTTCACATATTCCCCCCATTATTTGTGTGGACATTTCAAATAGAAGAACCTGATTGCTTCTCCATGAACATCTTGAAGGTCTTGAAAGTGTGGAAGACATCACTTTTGTACTGAAGCAAGTATACCCAAGTGTGGTGAGAGTAGTCATCATTGAAAGTGAGTACATACTTGGCTCTTGAAAATGAAGAAGTTGGAAATGACATGAGGTCACTATGAACCAAATTAAGTAAGGTAATAGCACAATGGGACTTACCCTTTGAAAAGGGTTCCTGATGATGTTTTCCAAGTACACAACCTCAACAAATTCCCTTTGTGCAAGATACCTTAGGGATTCCAAGTACCATATTCTTAGTACTCAATTGCTAAAGATACCTATAATTAAGGTGTCCAAACCTCTCATTTTAAAGTTTTCTAAAAGAGTCAGCATGGGAAATATGTGATGATCCACAAGATGACTCAAAACCATGAAAACTATAAAACCGAGACACATGATCTACTCTTCTTGATGCAACAATCCTCTCTGGATGGTGTAGTTGAATAACTACATCATGCGGTGAAAACCCAACTACCTTTCCATCACTAGTATGCCAAATCTAGTAAACTAAAAGGATATTAGCTGAAAACTTAGGAACATAGAGAACATAATCAATGCTAATCTCTATCAATTGTATTATACCTAACCCCATAATTGGAATTTGTGAGGAGTTTCCCACTAAAATATGAGAATTAGTGTTATTACAAATAGATGCTAAAAGATCCTATGAGTGATTCATCTGGTGTGAGGCTCCAAAGTCAACTATTCAACTGTCGTTGGATGAATCCAATCCTCTAGCTAAAGTGGCATGTCAAAGGGGCATGTCCCTTAGTGATTTTGGGAAGATTAATGGTGTATCTTTGCATGGCCTCTTCCAAAGTTGCAATCCTCTTATGATAAATTTTCTCTCATGATTCTATAATCCACAAAAAATACAATGGAGTGTCTTTTTAGACTTATAAGGATTCTTTCCTAACTTTATAGAAGATGTGGCATGTGTGTCAATTGGATTCTTTTGTCTAGATGATGGCTCATTTTTTGAAGTTGATTCTACCTTAGGTTTATTAGAAGGCTTATTTCCTTTTCCCTTAGATGATTGGACAATGAGTGCTTGAATTTTTAAAGAGGTGATAACATCCATAGGGATTAGTTTAAATTGTTCTCTTGTAATTCTATCACAAAATTGTCCAAAATGTGACATTACATGTGTTGTTCCAATAACATCCATTGTAGAGTAAAAAGGAAGAATCAAATATCCGATAAGGACCTCGTTGTTGGAAACACAAGGGCAGACAACTGAGAGGGGGGAGGGTGAATCAGTTGTCACAAAATTTCAAACTTATTTCAACTTATTAACCTTATTGTCATATCTGATCAATAACCATGAAAGCATAAATCAACAACACATTAGAAACACACATAACACCATGATTTTTTATGTGGAAAACCTATTAGGGGAAAAACCACAGTGGAGGTCAGTCCACAAGATTATACCTTGTTAAAAGTATAAAAAAATATGAATGGGGAATGCACATGCATTCAGGCACACTACCTAGAGCTCACTGCTCAAATATAGAAAGGAAGACACACTGTCTTACAAAAGATTGGATTACATCCACAGGATTTGAAATGAGAAAAATAGCATCAACTAATTCCTTATTACAGTTTTGGTTAAGCACACGAACACTTCTTCACACTTTACTTCCTTCAAAATATCTGAACAATATTCACACATAGGACTCACACACTTCACATACTCATGCCTTCAAATGATAAAAGAATCGCTCTTATATATCCGCAACAAGAAATTACATCGCTACATGTCGGCCTCAATGAAATAATAACATGAATGCAAACTGTCAGCCCAAAACATTAAAGATTATTAATGTGAATCAACCAAGGTCAGCCACAACATAATGAAGACCCAAAATAAAATTCTCAAACACGAACCACCTTCAAAAATTAATCCTCGAAGATCCACACCACATTTCAACACACTATCGGCCAAGAACATGAAAAACATGAACACGCAAGAGAAAATCTCAAATCGTGAGCACAACGATCAATGCGGATGTGCAACACAAATAGAGCACAATCTAGAAACATCCACAAACATCATGAATCACCAGAGAGGCATCCACAACAACTAAACTAACTAAAATATCATCACCTTCATTCAAGAACATCAACTGAAGCAACAAAAAAACTACCAGAATACAAATCTTCATAACACGATCAAATCTTCACGCGAATCTTTGAAACTCAACATGGATAAACTATATATACTCGATAGGAAACCCTTTAATCCACAACCACTGATCATCAATGTACTAACTTACCAATAGACTGGACTTCACTTCACCACTGACAACCTGCAACTTATTTCATTACAATTTTCTCAATATCCTTGACATAGAAAACCTCTAAGACATTAATGCCAATAGTGTCGACATCAATGACAACCAAATATCAGCAACACAACCACAACATCCAACAATCTCCCCCTTTGGCATTGGTGGAAACACATGATGTGAAAAACACCATCAACGCAACTATCTTCAACACTTACTCCCCCTTAGGTTCTGAATCTTTTCTTCTCAACAACTCTTCTTCCATATGACTCTTCTTCCTCAAATAATTCACAATTTTTCACATGACTCTTCTCCCCCTTTGACATCAATGACAAAGATCTCTTTTCTCCACACAAGCTCTGAACCACATAGCTAAACATCTAACTACTCCCCCTGAGTAGCAGCCACCACAACATCAATCTGGATCAAAATATGACCATGAAATGCACAGATTGATGCAATTCAATGCATCTTAGTTCTTATTAGGAGGGGTAATCACCCCTAGCTTCCCTCTGAGATACTCAGAAGTGTCCTTGGGCAACAACTTTGTAAAGATGCCTGCAATTTGTTCCTTAGTAGGCACATACTCCAATTTGACTTCCTTTTCACTCACCTTCTCTCTCAAAAAGTGAAACTTGATAGATATATGCTTGGATTTGAATGCAGCACCAGATTCTTAGAAATGTTAATTGCACTTGAATTATCACATAATATAGCAATGGGTTCATCATACACAACTCTGATATCTTTCAACATCTGCTTCATCCACAATACTTGAGTATAGTTATTAGCAACAACAATGTATTTTGCCTCTGTAGTAGATAAAGAAATGGCATTCTACTTCTTACTTAACCATGAAATTAGCTTCTTACCTAAGAAAAATGCACCACCACTAGTACTCTTTATGTCATCCACATCTCCTGCCCAATCAACATCAGTAAAAGCACTCAAAGTAATATCATCATCTTTAGGATACGACAATCCAAAATCAACTATCCCCTTCAAGTATCTGAAAATCCTCTTTACAACAGTTACATGAGATTCCTTAGGATCAGCTTGAAATCTTGCAACAATGCATACAACATTCCTAATATCTAGTCTAGTTTGAGTCAAATAAAGCAATCCACTAATCATTGATCTGTATCTAGTCTGATTTACTTTTAGAGAATCATCATTTTGTGTCAACTTGCATCCAGTCACCATAGGTGTACCAACTGGCTTTGAATCTTCCATACCAAACTTCTTTAGCAATTCTTTCACATACTTGGACTGAGATATAAAGATCACTTTATCTAACTGATTAATTTGCAATCCCAAAAAGAATTTCATCTCACCAATCATAGACATCTCAAACTCATTTTGCATCTCATCAGCAAAATTCATGCACAAACCATCATCTCCTCCAAAAATGATATCATCAACATAGACTTCAACAATCAAATCTTTATTATGATCAATCTTAAAATACATATTACTATCAATAGTACCTTTATTGAATCCAAGCTTCAATAAATACTTGTCCAATCTATCATACCATGCTCTTGGCACTTGCTTAAGTCCATACAATGCTTTCTTCAATCGACAAACCATATCTCCCTAATCAGTTAATTGAAATCCATCGGGTTGCTCAACATACACCTCTTCTTCCAATTCACCATTTAGAAATGCTGACTTGACATCCATCTGATAAACCTTGTAGTTTTTGTAAGTAGCATAAGCAAGAAACAATCTCACAAATTCAATCCTAGAAATAGGGACAAAAGTTTCTTCAAAGTCAATTCCTTCCATTTGTGAATATCCTTTACACACCAATCTTGCTTTGTTTCTAACAACTTCACCTTGCTCATTCAACTTGTTTCTAAAGACCCATTTAGTTCCAATTACATTTTTGTCCTTAGGTCTAGGAACAAGAATCCATGTATTATTATTTTCATTTTGTTGTAGCTCTTCTTTCATTGCTTCCACCCAATGTTCATCTTTGCACGCTTCATTCACACTATTAGGCCCAGTCTTTGAAATCAGACATTATTCTTCTACAATCTTTCTTCTAGTCTGAACACCTTTTTTCTTATCACCTATAATCTGGTCTTTTGAATGATTTAGTCTTACATACCTTGGAGTCTTAGGATGTTCATGAATTTCTGGCTCTTGTGATCTCTCTTCTGCACTTTCACTAGTTTCTTCCTATTGATTTTATTGATTCACCAAAATGATCTGAACTTGATTTTGAGTTTGAACTTTCTTTCCTATGACTGAACTATTATTCTAATCATTTGAATCATATCCACAGGTTCTGGATGGTCTAGCTATGTCTTCATCAACCTAAGCAATCAAACAACTTTTACCAGTAGCATTCAGGTGAAAGATGTTACCATTTGTTTTTGTACCTGAAGCAATCACATTTCTAGAACTTCCCAATATTCTACACTTTCCATTCTTGAATTGAAGATTGTATCCCTTGTCAACCATTTGTCCAACACTTAAAAGATTATGCTTCAAACCTTCCACATAAAGAACATCATCAATATTATTCTTACCATCAAGAGAAATGGATCCTCTTCCACAGATTACACCAGCTTTGTCATCACCAAATCTTACCACACCACCATCATACTTTTCCAGACTCAAAAATTTGCTTTTATCACCTATCATGTGATGAGAGTATCCACTGACAATCACCCATTCATCTTTCTCTTCAACTCTAACTGCTAGATCTTTCTCCACATTTGAGCAACTAACAAATTCAATAGGGGTTGAATCATTTTCCTTGATAGCAATAAATACCCATTCATCTTCACTTCCATTTCCTTTATCAGATTCATCATTTGTCACACCTTCATTAGCAGCATAATAGCACTTTCTTTGAAATCTAGGCTTGTTATGTCTTGGCTTAGGGACTCTTTCTGAACACCTTGATGCAAAATGACCTATCTTATTGCAAAAAAAACATTTAATAGACAATTTCCCTTTATGCTTACCTTCTCCTCTAGCTTCTCTCTTGACAATAAGTGCTTCAATCTCCTCTAGCTTTCTCTCCTCTTCTTCAATCTCTCTCATTTCCTCCTCATACTTGAATACCTTTCTAGATGAACTTTCACCCAAATCATATCTTTGTTTATCTCTACAGGAAGTAGTAGCCTTAAATGCAGATTCTATCTTAGGAAGAGCATCACCAAACTCACTCAACTCAAAAGTAGTAAGCTTACCAATCAACATGTCTCTGGTTACATTTGTTACAGTCTGGATCTCCCCAATAGTAGTAGCTTTGACTTGGTATGTTGTAGGCAAGGATCTAAGCACTTTAGCAATAATTTCTAATTCTTCCAACTGTCCACTAGCACATTGGATACCACACACAAGTTCATTCACTCTTTGCATGAAAGTAGTAATGTTCTCATCATCACCCATTCTCAACATTTCATATTTCCCTTTTAGACTTTGTAACTTAGCAATCTTTACATTAGCATCACCTTCATACAAAGTTTCCAGCTTTTTCCAAATCTCATAAGCTGTCTTCAAATCCATAACATTTGTCATCTCAGAATTAGTCAAAGCACTCAACAATGCTTCCTTAGCCCTAATATTGTACTCAACATCCCTAATATAAACAGTAGTAGTAGGACCATTCTGAGGAATAACATACCTATTGCATGTAATGCTCCATTAGGCTTCACCAATGCATCTTAGATGGCACTCCATTCGAGTCTTCCACAGAGAATATTTCTTCCATCAAATCTCAGACTATCCTTCTTGTATGTCACCATCCCGGATCACCTCAAGTTATTAAACTTCTTCCAAGGAACCTGCTCTGATACAAATTGTTGGCAACACAAGGGCAAACAACTGAGAGGGGGGGTGAATCAGTTGTCATAGAATTTCAAAATTATTTCAACTTATTAACCTTATTCTCATATATGATCAATAACCATGAAAGCATAAATCAACACATCATAAACACACATAACACCAAGATTTTTTACGTGGAAACCCTGTTAGGGGAAAAACCACGGTGGAGGTCAATCCACAAGATTATACCCTGTTAAAAGTATAAAGAAATATGAATGGGGAATGCACATGCATTCAAGCACACTGCCTAGAGCTCATTGCTCAAATACAAGAAGGAAGACACACTATCTTACAAAAGATTAGATTACATCCACAGGATTTGAACTGAGAAAAATAACATCTAGTAATGCCTGATTATAGTTTTGGTTAAGCACATGAACACTTCTTCACACTTCTTCACTCTTCTTCACTCTTCTTCACACTCTGCTTCTGCCTTCAAAAGATCTAAATAATATTTGCACATAGGACTCACACACTTCACATACTCATGCCTTCAAATGATAAAACAATTGCTCTTATATATCCGCAACAAGAAATTACATCACTACATGTCGGCCTCAATGAAATAATAAAATGAATGCAAATTTTTGGCCCAAAACATTAAAGATTATTAATGTGAATCAACCAAGGTCAGCCACAACATAGTGAAGACCCAAAATAAAATTCTCAAACACAAACCACCTTCAAAAATTAATCCTTGAAGATCCACAACACGTTTCAACACCCTGTCGGCCAAGAACATGAAAAACATGAACACACAAGAGAAAATATCGAATCACGAGCACAATGATCAATGTGGACGTGCAACACAGATAGAGAATGATATAGAAACATCCAAAAACATCATGAATCACTAGAGAGGCATCAACAACAACTGAACTAACTAAAATCTCATCACCTTCATTTAGGAACATCAACTGAAGCAACAAAAAAACTATTAGAATACAAATCTTCATAACACGATCAAATTTTCACACAGATCTCTGAAACTCAATGTGGATAAACTAGATATACTCAACAGAAAACTGTTTAATGCACAACCACTGATCATCAACGTACTAAACTCATCGACAAACTGAACTTCACTTCGCCACTGACAACCTGCAACTTATTTCATTACAATTTTCTCAATATCCTCGACATATACAACCTCTAAGACATTAATGCCAATAGTGTTGACATCAATGACAACCACATACCAACAACACAACCACAACATCCAACACTCGTAACTTTGAAAAAATCAAGAAGACACACTCTTTATTTGTTTTTATTTTACCACAACCTTAAATTTTAGAAAGCAAAGACTTAAATTGAACCAAGAAATCTTCAATAGAAGAGAAGGCATCTGGATACAATGTTGTTAATTCAACATCTAATTGTAGAATCTTGAACTCATCAAATTTACCAAAGAGATCATCAAATTTGTCCCACATTTGCTTAGGAGTTGTATGTAACTAGAAATGTGAAATTGCAAGCTATTGGAAACAAGAAAACCTATGATTCTCATTGCTTCATCTAACTTGTTTGATAAGTAAATTGCTCAAACTCCCTAGTAAATTTAATTTTTTGTCTGGTAACCATTTTCAATAATCCCTTAGATTGAATTAGTTGTTGCACTTTCACTTTCCAAGTGTGAAAATTATGTGGAGTTAACAATTTTATATTAGGATCCATGATGTACACACAACAAGGCACCTAAATTATTGCTTAGCAGAACCCCCAAAATTGTATTATATATTATTATAGACCCCTCGTGAATGATGGAAATTAAGAATTACAAGTTTTTGTCAAGTTTAGAAGCCAAATTATTCATTTATAACTCATGGATATTTTTACAAATAGTAAAAATAGGATTTCCTAAACTGGATTTTGATTACAAATCTAGAGTCATGGGGAAATTATGATGAATTTCAAAAAATATTGTCAATTTTTGAGAAATAGGGCGAAAGTTATGCTCATCGAAAATTGCACAAATTACGCTTAAATTTGGAGGTTAAAAATATAGATAAAAAATTACAAATTTTAAATTGTCTCAATGTGAAAACATCAATGCCAAAAATAGCTTTCCAATGACTATTTACAATTAAAAAAATACCCCCCATTTGTAAGTTATGTAAAAATGAAAAAAGCCCCCTTTTGCTAGTTTATTGCAAAAAATTGACCCTTTCTTTTATAAATCTTGACAATAATTTTAAACAACTATTCTTAACTTATAAGAGTTAGAAGAAAAACAAGTTATATGATTTTAACTTGGATTGAACAAAAATTAGCCTTTTGGGTTACCAAGCCGCTCTCTCTAGCTGGTAAATTTCAGGTGTGTTCCAAAATATTAGCAGCGACTCATGTGTATTACTCCTCATGTTGGGATCCTTCCAAGGCCTCTTATGCTAAGCTAGAAAAAATGCTCAAAGATTTTCTTTGGGCCTCTTCTGAGACTCACAAAGGCTTCCATCGCGTTGCCTAGGAGTTTTGCTCCCTACCCAGAGATTCTAGTAGGCTTGACCTTCTCTCCACTTAGCGGCAAGGGATTGCTCTTTGTGTTAAGTGGATTATCCAAGCTCTTACTGATGATGAGGCTAGAAAAATCTCCTCAGGAATTGTATTGAAGTGGGTTATCCCACTCACAAACCTTCTTGGAAGGGAATTGGCTTTCAAACCCTTCTTGTTATGAGGGAACTAGTTCAGATTTTGGGTACCTTTGTTGCCAAAAGAATTTTGTGTGCTTGGGAGACGGTCAAGCCTTGGCTCCACTGGATTGGGACTACAGTTCGTGATGGGCTCTCATTCAATCAGAAAAATATTTAGTGGTCTCCTCTTTTTTCCAGTGCACATCAGTCATTGGCCAAGCTTCCTTGGATTAAGGCCCTTAGATTCCATAAGAAGGGTATCTAGACCCTTAAATATATTTCATAGACCCGCCATGATTATCTTGTTGTGGGAGTATTTTCGTGCCTAGTTTGGTTTTCAAAACCATGACCGTGAAACTAATGACAGGCTAGTGAGTATCATTTCAACAATTATGCTTCATAAGGTGGGTATCCAGTCCACCAAGCCCTGGTGGAAAGATTGGAAATGGTATCCATACGCCCCTTTCAAAAATTACAAGCCTTGGCTTGGTTATCAATGGCTTTCACCTCATTTTCCCATGGTCAACAAGCTGAATTAGAGATGGCATCTCCACTCCTCGGTACCTGTTTGGCGCAAAATATTTTTTGCTACGTGGTTTGCAAGTGTTGAGCCAAAGCTCACCCCACTTTGCTTGGTGTATTCTTTTCCAAGGCTTACCAGTGGGGTCTTAGCTTTCTCATTTGGGGGTCCAAAACCCTCGCTACCATTTTTGTGGGTAGACTAAGTCATTTAAGCACCTCTTCTAGTTATGTGCCATATCTCAACAGCTTTGGAATTAGATTCATGACTTCTTTCGATCATTCCGGTTGGAGCCCTTCTCCTGGCATATGGTCTTGTTGGGGGACTCTCCCAGGCTCCCCGCAAAGTATACTCATATTTGGCACACTTTCAAGGTGGAAATCCTCTTTAGTATTTGGAAAAATAGAAATGCTTGCATATTTTCTCATAGCCAAATTGATAAATTTGTTTCTTCATATTCTAAAGCTATTATTTACTCTAATGTTCTATTGTAGATACAAGTGAAAGCAAACAAAGTTGTGCTTGAATTTTCTCACCTTCAAGAGCTTCCAGAACATTGGGGAAATGCCCCCTACACTATGGATCGTGTGCCTCCCTCTCCCACTTCCTCCCAGGGCCAGTTGCCTTCATAGGGTCAACAACAAAGTGGCTCTGTGAGGGATTTTCACCCCTGTTCTCAAGCTCCTCCTCATCATAGCTCTCACCCTCACAAGTGGTCACCCTCTCCTCCTCCACGGGCTGACCTGTGGTGGCTTTTTGGAGGTGCGATGGGGGGTGGAAGTGGAGCTTCTGGGTGGCCTTTTGACAACACTCCTAGAGGTGGTTTTGGTTGGTCCACTGATACTTCTAAGCGGCTCCCGTGTTTGGACTTGGCAATTTCACCTCATCGTGAAGATAAAGATAAAGAAAATGTGAAGGATGACGATGGTTGGGCTCCTCTTAACGTCACTCTAAACCCCACTATTGTATGAGGAAAACCAGATGATAGGGACCCACCACCCTCTACTGGCACTGTTACTTAATGGCCTTTTTATTTGTTATTTATGTAATGTTTCTTGATTTCTGGGTGTGGCCCAATACTTTCTGATTTTCTAGGCTCTGCCCATGTGACTCTCGGGGTGTTCCTTTTTATCACCCACCTTTTTTTGTGAATATGTGTATATTTATCTTTCATTAATATATATATATATAAACACTTATAAAAAAAATGTCTAAGTAAAAAAAGAGAGTAAAAGATACATTGTTTTAAGCTACGTGCGGGAGTAGCTCCATGGAGACTGCATGGGAGGTCATTGAAAGGAATGGAGGAGATCAAATCTATGGCAGTTTAGAGTTTGAAAAAATCTCTATGTGTGTTGCATGTCACTCAATAGAGAGGTTTACTTATTCAAAATACTCCTTTATTTCCTTATTCGATGCCATATTTTTTGCAAATAGCTTGTAGTGTGTGGATTGATTAGCTCACATGGAGAATATGGCTACAATATACTTGAAAGAAGGCATAGAAAATACCTTCAAAGGTTTCACAAGTGTATATTCATTTAGGAAAAAGAGGCACATGGACATGGTAGAGTCTTGGCTTGGAGAATAGTACATGTCATACCTGAAATAGAGATATCAACCACACCTTGTTGAAGATTGAGTTAGATAGGTTGTGTCTAAGAGATGGTGATGAAATGCGATCTTTGCTAAAAGTGTGAAGGCTACGAAAAATATGGTCTATGTAAGTTGAATGGAAGTAGGAGGGAAGTTTGCTTGCAATGAAAAAATGAGATCTTCACACCAAGATTGTAGGTTGTTGGGTAAAGAGGTGAACGAGGCATGGTAAATAAAGAGGTCGACAAGAGTTGCTAATTGTTTGAGAAAATAAGCCTACGCCATCACTTCTCAAACTTTTAATGGTGTTGCCTTGAGATGGGGCACAACTTGGTAGTTGAGAATGCCAAGCTATGTGGCAACCAACAAACTGTAAGAGTGAAACCTAGGAATAGAGGCTAAATGCAAAGATTTATGAACAATAGTGAACTAAATTGAAGATGACACCCAATGCAAAATGAAACCTTGAAATGATTCAAGATCTACTAGTTGGAGTTGATAGTAACATGAAAACAATCAACAATGGCGAATCCTCTAAATAGGCCAGAAAATGCTTGCAAATTATAATTCTCTACCCAATGCAAAATTGGTAGAGGGAAAATTGGCCCTTTGCTATTTTTTTGTTTATTTTGCAACTTTTCAAAAAATAGGCACAAAGGCCAAAAAAGTGCAAAAAATGAAAATTACTAAAATTGATGAAACGAAAGGTATTTTTTTGTTTCTTGAGCCTTTTGGATGTGATGGTGTTGTTCATTTGGATCTATGACACTTTGTTGATAGGGCTAAAACTTGAATCACAAAAATGAGAAAGAACTTACAATTCAACACTGATACCATGTTGGAGCAACAAATATTGAATGTGATATTCAAACTACCATGAAATGAATCGAGCACAATGCAAAAACTAAATAAATATTATAGAATATATGAAATACAATGATCAAGCCTTGTATGTGTAGGCAAGGATGAGGAGGTGAGAGGGTAGGAGTGAAACTTTGACTACCCCTCCAAAAATGGAACACTTATGAGCTCACTTGACAAGTGGGCAAGCAAGTGTCAATAGGTGTCTCAAGTCACGAAGACAAATGTATTGATGCTATGAAGTGAGAGAGAAAGAAAAAGAAGCCTAAGCAAACTTAAGCTAGGTTTGAATAGGTCAATCCTATAAAGGTGATTAGCTAACAAAGTAGATAATGCCACTATTTACACTAACAATTTGGTACACCCCAAGGTAGTGCATTGACCATAAGGAAATTCACAAACTACATGAAATCATTCCATCTCAATGATATCATATCGTTAAACATTACTCAACATGTTAGCACACTCCAAAGTTGGCATAAAGCATGAAGGAAAGATTGTACTCATATAGAATGTCACACGTTCATCCACATCTTTATGGCACCTCAATGATACCATTAGAAATTTTTCATTTTATGATATTGTAAGCACCAAGAGGCATTTTGTGGATTTTCTCACATCTCATATGACTTACGCATCTCCATGGAAATGTGCATTACTCATGTAGCCTTGCAACACCCTCCTTTCCTTCTACAACATCGTAATAAAAATAACATAAGCACTTATGTTGTTTGAACTTCTACCCCAAAAATCTTAATAACCCATCAACATTTTTGTGCAAGATCTTACATTATATCATGTAGAACTTATAATTTCATGTCATCTTGTATGTCTCCATACATTATTTCATTATGCACTACCACACATGACCATGTGCAAGTATTTTCCATCATTCACTATCATGCATGAATTGGTATATTTCTCATCATATGAACCAAACATGACCTTGCATAACTTTGATAACATTAGTGACTTCAATAGACCTAGATATAGATGACCCCATCCATGTAATAGAATGTGAATCATTAGGAATCACAACTGATAGGAAATTGGAAGGTTGAGGGTTTGGGATGAGTTGTTATATTTCTAATTCTTATTTTTAAATTGTAGTTTTTTTCTATCAATACACCTCTCACATTGATTAAATTTGAATAACATCCATTATAAATTCAAAATAAAACTAGTTAGATGTGTCTCCCCTTTCTACTCATGGGAATCTTCGTTCCTAGCAATGATCTCTATAAACATCCATTATATCATATTTATTTATGTTTTTGAGTGGAAGTATCACCTATTTGGTCAAGTCTTCTACTTTGATTGTGTGATTAGCTTATTGCGTTTAATATTTTCCCTTTCACATAATCTATAAAACCCATCCTTTCTATGAGAAGTTTACCATCAAACCTCCTTGAATCTATATCATTACTATCAAAGAAAAAGGTTCATTAAACCTCCTATCATTAGCTATATATTTGGTATTAGACATGTGCATATCCAATATTGTATTCATGGGTAAGGTGAGAAAGAAGGAAAGTAACACCCAAATAAAATAATTCCTTTCAATACAATAGATGAGAGTAAGCATTTTCTTAAGGAGTTCCAACATTTCTAGTACTATAAATAATAGTTGTATAGTTCTCTCCAATCAAAGGAAAAAATATTCATTATTATCATGGAGTGGGTAATAGATCTTATAGTGCATGATGCTCAAGTTGTTGACCCCATCTTGGAAGGTGTTGGTGCAGGAGCACCTGTTTGATTTCTTGCCTCCATGAGGCCATTTGTAAATAGTTTCTCTATTTTTTGTATTGGATATTATAATAAGGTTTATCAAACCATTTTAGGGGTGTTTGAGTCTTAGGAAGTCATATTTTAAGTCATTTGTCAAATAATGTTTAAAGTTGTTCCATATTGTAAAAATTGTAAAAGTTGCTCAAGAAAGTTGTCAAGATATTGTCAAAAAGTGTCATTAAGGTGTTTTGTCAACAAACTAATCAAAAGGTAGTTGAAAATGGTTGGTTTTGGTTGTAAATGTATAAATACACCCTCAAAAACTCGAATTGGGGGTTGGAGACATTATTTTTGAAGTTTGATGAATGGCAACCTCAAATTTTGTGTGCTTTTTTGATTTTTACATTTGTTTTCAGGTTGAAGTTGTGCATTGTACGGTTTGGTATGGACTCAAATAATGGAGTATCATATATGGATGGAAATATATATGTTTCTAGTTTCCAATTATTTTTGTCTCATTGAATTTTATTGAGTTTTGTGGGAGATATAACTATTTTTGTGAGATTGCCCTATTCTAACAATATTGTGCAGAATTTACAGTCTAAAAAATGTGATGGTACGGATTGTAAATTCTATATTTTGGATCTGAAACCAATTGGATTTTGTTTCCATGTGAATCTAATTTCATTTTCTTCAATTCTCATCAAATTTCATTAATATTTGAATAAGTTCTGACCATTTTAGTGAGGGCAGGTTTGAACCCTACCTAGGGTTTGCAGTTTTGGGAAAAATACAATAACTTTCTTTTCCAACATTGGATCTTCATAAAAATTGGAGAAAAAGTCTATATTATGTTTTCTTCAATCTCACTAGAGAGATTGGCTTCATTATTTTTTTTGTGGAAGTTATTAATGACTGTTTTTTGCATTAAATTGTGGGTTGCCATGGCTATGTTTCCAATGTGATATAGAATGTCTAATAGCATGTGTTATACAAAGATTGATTTGAATTATTGTTGAAGGTTTGTGAGATAATTTTTTGAATCCTCCTAGCTCTGCATCAAATTGGTATCAGAGCTCAGCAAAAGGTCTGGGCTAGTGTTGGTTTTGTGGTTGTGTGCAAGTTAGGAAGAACCTGGTTGCTGTCGAGAGAAGACAAAGAAAGTTGAGAGAAGTTGAGGAAAGAAGAAGCTTGCTTGAGAAGAGGAAAAGATGGAAGTGATAAGAATATGTTTGTAGGAAGAGAAGGAAAGGAAGAGACAAGAGATGACTGACAAAGAGATAGCTAAGTTAAAGCAAGAGATAAGGAGAAGGGAAGCATAGTTCAATGATTTTTATGCAGAGTCCATGATGAAGATGGAACAATGGATCAAAAAAGCAATACGTTGGAACCTGACCATGAAAAATAAAGTTGAATGACCCATACAAAAGATTATTCAAAGAAGGAAAAAACAAGCAAGGACAACATCACATGAGGTAGAGGTAAACTTTGTTGAGCAAAGTGATATTCCAATTGTGTTTGAAGATGAACAAACTTATTTGTTTGTTGATAAACATATTGGTGTTGAGATTAATGATATGGTTGTTGGTAATCAAGTAGTTTATGAAATTGTTAATGAACAAGTAGAGAAGGTTGTTGAGGTTGTTGATAGGGTTGGTACTGATCCTCAAGATGTTGTTGATAATAAGGTTGATAATGACAATGTTGCATATTTATTTGCTAATGAGATATATGCATATTTTCAAGGACATGATGTAGGTTATATATGGTACTCTAATGATGATAATGAAGATATAGATGATGCTACTAATGTTTATACACAAGAAATGGAGTTTTGGATCCTAGAAGTTGAGAAGATGATGGAGAAGAGATGGTATAAGAAGAAGAGGAAGAAAGGACCAAAGAAGGTTGAAAAGACAAAGGAAAAAGTGCAAAGGAACTGGAAGATTAGGAAGAAGACAATTCAAAGGGGCTTGAATTATTTTTCCCCCGGGAGTTTGGTGCAGGAGCACCTGTTTGATTTCTTGCCTCCATGAGGCCATTTGTAAATAGTTTCTCTATTTTGTGTATTGGGTATTATAATAAGGTTTATCAAACCATTTTAGGGGTTTTTGAGTCTTAGGAAGTCATATTTTAAGTCATTTGTTAAATAATGTTTAAAGTTGTTCCATATTGTAAAAATTGTAAAAGTTGCTCAAGAAAGTTGTCAAGTAACTTGTCAAAAAGTGTTATTAAGGTGTTTTGTCAACAAACTAATCAAAAAGTAGTTGAAAATGGTTGGTTTTTGTTGGAAATGTATAAATACACCCTAAAAAACTCGAATTGGGGGTTGGAGACATTATTTTTGAAGTTTGATGAATGGCAACCTCAAATTTTGTGTGCATTTTTTTATTTTTACATTGTTTTTAGGCTGAAGTTGTGCATTGTACGGCCTGTTATGGACTCAAATAATGGAGTATCATATATTTATGGAAAGATATATGTTTCTCATTTCCAATTTTTTTTGTCTCATTGAATTTTATTGAGTTTTGTGGGAGATATAACTATTTTTGTGAGACTGCCCTATTCTAACAATATTGTGCAGAATTTACAGTCTAAAAAATGTGATGGTACGGATTGTAAAGTCTATATTTTGGATCTAAAACCAATTGTATTTTGTTTTCATGTGAATATAATTTCATTTTCTTCAAGTCTCATCAAATTTCATTAATATTTGAATAAGTTATGACCATTTTAGTGAGGGCAGGTTTAAACCCTACCTAGGGTTTGTAGTTTTGGGAAAAATACAATAACTTTCTTTTCCAGAATTGGATCTTCATAAAAATTGGAGGAAAAGTCTATAATTATGTTTTCTTCAATCTCACCAGAGGGATTGGCTTCATTATTTGTTTTTTGGAGGTTATTAATGACTGTTTGTTGCATTAAATTGTGGGTTGCCATGGCTATGTTTCCAATGTGATATAGAATGCCTAATAGCATGTGTTATACAAAGATTGCTTTGAATTATTGTTGAAGGTTTGTGAGATATGTTGTTGAATCCTCCTAGCTTTGCATCAGGTGTGTATTGAGTTGAGAATAGATGTACTCAATCCATAAAAAAGATACAAAATGATCATTACATTAAAGAAGAGGAACACATACAACTTAAGTCTAAATTCACTCATTTTACGACACCTAAATATTTAGAAATTGATAGCCACTAGGATGAATTGATTCTTGAAATGCACAAACAATAAAAAATGAGAAGTTGGCAAGCCCGTATTATTCCATATAATCTAATTCAACAAAAAAATATAGAAATTTTGAGAAACACACCAATGAAACTAGTTCCAAGTTGCTAAAGCAAATAATTTATGAAGTTCAAGGTCATAGTAGGGATAGTCAAGGCATCATCAATATCCTCTAGATGGAGATGAAGTATTGGAAGATTGGCTTGTATTATACTAGTTATCATGAAAGTAGAGAAGGTTTTATATAGTTATCCCCATGGAGAATCTTGAATAAAGTATTTAAATTGTGCCCTAAATCCAATAATCCAAGTGTCTCCACTTGCATGACAAGTAACTACAAAGTAGCAAGAACTTCACATGCAACCAAATAATGTGTAGTTCATCAATAGGATAATGCTTCTCAATACTCCAAAGAAAATGAACCTGCATATAACCATACAAAATTCTCAAGAATTTCATGAATAATGGTAACACCAAAGGTGGTTTGAACCTTAAAAACAACTTGCACAACATAAGTGCAAAGTATAACACATGGAGCAATCATGCTACCTATAAATATGTTCTCAATGGAGATGCACATTGCTCTTTTCCATTACATGCAACCATTTTCAATTCAGAGGTCATATAACTAATTTTTTGGGATATTTATTCTCATGTTCTTCATGGAAGAAGAAAACATTCCTAATCGACATTAATTCTCAAGTATTCAGGTGCAAAATATTGTGCATTTATTGAAACTACATTATGGGTGGGTGAGCCTTCATATTTGGGGAAGTATTACCTCTTCATTATAGTGGTCTTACAAGAACAATGGTTATCACATCAATGACATGGAGGATAAGAAACTTTATGCTATACCTCTACATTTATCTCTACATAGTGTAATATTTTCACATGTTATGTATTGACACTATCTCGAGAATCATGTCATAGCAAGGAGCACAACAAAAAATGTGCATACTAGCCCCATGGGATGAGGTAAGTGGGATTTTGATAAAATAATTAAATTTTTAAGGTCATTCCAAATGCATATTTCATTACCATTTTTCTTTATTTAACCATCCCCACCATAAAGTGGATAATTAGCTTTTATTTTCTCATACTAAAATCTCTTGAATCCTCTATTATGGAATTTATATTCAATTGGATAGATGTGTTGCTTCATCATGTCCTCATCTTTAGGCTATATAAATACCATCTTACTTTATGCCATCAATTTCCTATCATCCCTTTTTGGTTTTATTTATTCACATTTTTTAAATTTGAATTTGTTTACCAAGTATATTAAACATCATCAAAAACTAGTTACAATATGAATGTGATTAGGATGATCACATAGGAGAGTTGATCCGCTAACCAGGCACCAAGATAACACCAAAAAAATGATAGTTCGCAAGGAGGATCACTAGATCCATAGTTAAAATAGTCAATATATATATTGAAATATAGAGGGATTACTTTTCAATTTCTTTTCTAGTATCAAAAATTTGGTGAGTAGTCTCCATGTGCCTCATAGCTTCATCCCTCTTTAGTTCATACTAGTGTTGTTTTAAGTATTGGTTTTGAAAGTCGATGTACTCATTTTTGAACTTGTCATCTACAATTCTCAGATCTTGAGACTAGTAGTCAGCCAACTTAATATCATCCTTATATAAGGGCACAGTCCCCTCATCCAAAATTTTTTTACATCTATCTGCAGGTAGCTTCAAGATCGTTGTAACCCATTCCACAATAAACAAAAAAGTGAGTCTATTTCTTGACTCAGTAAGAACCCTCTACCTACCTTGGTACAATTGCTTGTTTCTCCTTTTCCACAAAAACCAAATAACCTCAATAGACAAAACTTACCAAAAGAAATTACCCATACCTTTCAAACCATTGACATGACCACACAAAATTTCAAACCAAAAATTATTCACTCTACTATCCCATCCCATCAAATTTCCCATAAACACAAACCAAACAACACATGAATATTGATAGCAGAAGAAAATATGCTCAACAGTTTCAACCTCGTTACAAACATTACAGATATCATTAGAAGGATTAAGCACTAACTTTTTAAACCAAAGCAACCATTTAAAACAACACTTTTTGGGCTCAATGTGCTTAGACCAACACACTTTAACATATTTGTTCCACTCAATTTTAATTGGGTCAAGCTTCTAGAAATTATTAACATGGTTTAGTATCTCATTAGAGTTGGTTTGCATTTTATATAGGTTAATGGGTTTAACATTCAAGAGTGGGGAGCCATCTTTCCACATCTAATTTTCTAATAGTAATTTTTTATCATCATTTATTTGGCCACAGTCTTTTAATGCTTTAACTAGAATAGAATAAGTTCTCTTCTAAGCCTCAGGAAGGTTGAACTCATGTTTCAATTGATCCCACTATTTTTTTTTATCACTGATACATTTGATTCCTTTCCTATCCCACTTGAGGGAAGAGTATCCTTTAACTTGAGCCAATGGTTTACCAAGATTATATAGATTCCACCATATTGATTTGAATCCAAAAACCTTACCCCCATTATCATCCCCCAATTTAATAAGGTTCTTGATAGCCCCCCAAGCCCTCCAAATGCTAACAAACAGGGTTGACCCAACAGGCTTAACTGCAAAATTCTCAAACAAAACATCCTGAATATGTAAATCATGCCACTATTTGGATTTTCTAGGGACAACCTCTTTCAGGTTATTCCTGATTAAAACCTTCCATGGCTCATTTCCTGCCAAGTCCCTTACTATCCATTTTTCTGCTAGAGAGATACCTTGAATTTGCAAGTCTTTTAGTCTCAATCCACCCTCCGCTTTCCCTATACAACACCACTACTAGTTCACTAAATGCCTCCTTTTATTCCATTTACCATCTGACCACAAGAAGTTCCTGATGAGCTTCTACACCATTTTAATTTGATAGCTTGCAAAAAACTAGGCAGAGGCATAATAGATAGAGTAGGAAGCAAGAATCTTTTGACAGACCTGTACCCTCCCAGCTAGGGAAAGGTAGTTATTGTTCCATCCTTTTAATTTTTTCTTAATTTTAGTGAACATCCAATTCCAAATTTCATTTAATGAAGGATTTATCAAGAAAGGGATCTCCGAATATCTCACAATCTTGTTTGGTCCATATCATTGCAAAGCAATCTTAGAGTACCAATTGGGGGGAGCTTGTTCCCAACTAAGGAGCATAGATTTTGATTGTGAGATTTTTGATCCCAAGGATTGACAAAAGAAGTCAAGTCTCTTATTAAGATTATCTAAGTTCTCTTCCTCAAGTTTGGGAAACAATGTTGTGTCATCAACAAATTGAATGTTTAATAGAGCAGTATTGTTTGCAAGGGTTATTCCTTTAAGTTTTGGCCCCAACTTATCAGTCCTTAAGATGTAATATAGTGCTTCATCAACAACCACAAACAATGCAAGTGCCAATGGGCACCCTTGCCTAATAGACCTACTTAGAGGAAATACTTCAGACAAAGCACCATTAATTTCAACCTGTGCATTAGCATCTCTAAATAACACCCTCACCATGTCACACAATTCATTATGGCATCCAAAGGTATCCAACACAGTTGTCACAAATGACCACTCCACTCTGTCATATTCACATTTCATGCAAGGCTCCCTTGTAAGTATTTTTTGGGTGGGGATTAAGGAGTCTAGGATTGTTGATGTAGCTAAGTTAGTGACTAATAGTAAAGGAAAATTTGTCAAAAGTTTCCCCTAAAATAAAATTGGGGACTCCATTATTGATGTCAAATACCTTAAAACAACTAAGGTGTTTTTTGCCCAAATTTTTTGGCACTAACAAAGGTGCAAAAGGCTCTTTGCAAAGTTGGTCTCCATTCCTCTCAGGACCAAAGTTCCCAATGATCCATATATTGATAAGGGTCGAGTAGTTGATTGTAGCACCTAAGAGAATGATAGGAGTGGGAAGGGTGTTCCCTACCCTTGTAAGAATAAGGTGATTATTAATGGTTCTAACAAGGAAAAAGGTGTTGAAAAATAGAGGTAATTATGTAGCTTTAAAACTTGTAAAACTATGAGATTGTAGATCTAATTAAGTGTTCTTTGTTACAATTTATTTATGGATGATTATCTATTTAGATTCATTTTACCATTTGTAGAAATAGACAGAAGATTGTAGAAGAATAAGACCAGAAGATAGAAGTGACACAACATATACAATAGAGAAACCCTTTAGGAAAAAACTCCACCACCAAAATCAATAGTGCTTGTATTATTTAACCTTAGAATAAGATTATAATAATTCTTTATCAATCCTTGCTTGAGATGCTTCTTTTTCCTTCAACAATTCTTCTTCACAACCTGCAATAAAATCTGATAAAACTCTCTTTGACTTGTTGCAATTAATAGACAATAATGAGCCTTGAAAACTCTAAAGAGTTATCAATTACAAAGCACAAAGCTTGCTCTCAAAAACCTACGCCTATTCTTTGCTAGTAGAGTTTCAATGTGTAACAAGAAGTCAAATCCAATATCTCCTCAATTTAGGCACCCCAAACTGAACTCCTAATTGATCGTTGGACAAGAAAATATCTTCCAAGCTTCTCCTCAAAGTTGGCGCCCAAGAATGGGACCACTTAACTTAGCCTTGTAAATATCTTCTTATGCAAAAGGTGTTAACTCCAAGATGCCAACTTGGGAGCCCAAGGCAGGTCCAAGTCAATATTTGTTAATAGAAACATATCTTTCCATCAATTCATGCAAACATGATGCATAATTGATCATCCACACTTAACTGAATGTATCACCTGTTATCTATCATGCAACTCAAGTCATTAGTTATGCATTCCAAGTCAACTGAAGTCAACTAGCATTCAGCTGAAATTAACTACATGCAATTGAAGATAACTGAACCATAACTAAACTGAACTAAACTAAACTAAAATAAATTGAACTAATACTGAACTAAACTCATGTAAATATCAATTCCTAACTTCTAGGATCTTTACATGCATTACTGAAGTGTTATCTTTCCTCCAAATAGTTAACTAAACTCAAGGTGGGTTCTACCTTCGATGTGGGCACCCCATGTGCTCCTATTTTGTAGGAGCTCTTCTTGGGAATCCCCACATGTTCCTATCAATTGGAATTAATTACAAATGTCAATTTACATGTTCATTTCATTTGAATTTAATCTCTTTCTAATCCTAGTGTTGGGGAACACTTTCCAAGGACTTAGGAGATACATGAAATATGTTTAGGATTACAATTAAATGGCATCCTATTCCCGACATTCTCCCACTTGACATTATACATTGCAATTATTCTAAACAAGGAATCATTATTATAAATCAAGTACAAGACTCAAGGCCAATGGCCTTCCTACACCATGAGAACTTATCTGTAGGAACTAGTTTCATAAGATAATCGACAACATTGATCAAAGTGTCAACTTTCTCAATCAATACCTTCCCACTCTCAACCATTTATTGCACAAAGTGATAATGAACATCAACATGCTTAGTATGAGCATGATACATAGGATTTTTGGCTAAACAAATTGCACTCTAACTATCACATTCAAGTTTAATTTGCTTGCAATTAAAACCAATACCTTTCCCAAGTCTTTGTAACCAAATTGCCTCTTTAGAGGCATGTGAAACTATCGAGTGTGTTGAACTCATATCCAACCAAGGTGTAGGCTCCTCAGACTTCCTACTGAAATCTCATCAAGAGTAACCATCTCAACACATGTCTCTAACCATAAGAGAACTCAAGACTCACCTATGTCTCCAAGGTATCCACGAGGACCTGTAACCAACCAATCCATGCCAAACTCCAACTGCGACATATCACTATCATGAAGTAATCAAGCAAATGATTAATGTACCCAATACATAAGAGAACTTCTATGATCAATTTCAAAGCTCCAATCATGAATTAGAAACATAAGCATGGCATCCATGATCTAAGCCATCTCCTCCAAGGAGATCACATGCATCATAACATACATAAACATCCTAGTCTCAAGAGAACAAGTACCATGCCAAACTCAAAATGCAACAAGAGTAAACTGTGACATAATAGAAACCACTCTAAACTAGGAAAGCATATCCCCAATCGCATGAAGATAACCATACCAACGATGCATCCAAGTCATTGCCAACAACTCCCACTGAACCATGGTACGAGCTAGACATGGCATCATGACTACCATCCTCTTCATGAAGATCACTCTGAAACATCAAGCAAAGAGTCATCACTAACATTTTTACATGAAATGATCAATGCATCATTACCATCATATGAGGATTCCTCTGTAGAAGAATCAAAACTCTCTTTCTTGTTCTTACATTCCTTCTTCACATGTCCTAGTTTTCTACAATTCCAACACTTTACCTTACTTTTACCAGGGGTTTTAGACCATCCTTTGGACTTACCCTTTCCTTCCTTGTCTCCCTTAGGTTCCTTTTTCTCAGGCCTACCTCTTACAAACAAGGCATCTTGGATTTCCATTTTAGACTTCCTCCTCATCTCCTCTGATAGGAGAGTAGGAATTATATTTTCCATCTTAGGATCTACACCACTACCACTGATAGCAACAATTAGATTTTCCCAAGACTTTGGTAAAGAACAAAGTAACAAAATGCATTTATCTTCATCTTCTAGCTTTACATCTACAAATGCTAACTGACTTAGAATCAAATTAAAATCATTTAAATGATTTGCAACAGAATCACCGTCTTGCATCTTTAAATAATACAACTTTCTTTTCAGATACAACTTATTAGCAAGACTTTTGGTTTGATAGATATCAACTATCCTCTTCCACCACTTATATGTAGTAGTTTCATCTAAAAAATTCAAGAGAACAACATTAGCAAGACATAATATTATGGTCCCTCTTGCCTTCTTATCAAGCTTAGCCCAATCCTCATCTGACATCGTTGTAGGTGACTTTGTCTCATTACAAACAGCTAACCACTAATCTCTCTCTTCAAGGAGATCCTCCATTTTTAGTTTCCACGTCTCATAAATAGATCCATTGAATCTTTCAATATCTAAACAAGAATTAGAACTCATTGTAACACACTTCTTTTACAAAATCAGCAATAACACAATAGTAAAAGCTCCCACTACAACCAAAAAAACCTTCAAACTTTTAAGAGAAAGGCGTCCCAAACTCTACCCAACTTTAGCTCTGATACCAAATGTTGAAAAATGGAGGTTATTATGTAGCTTTAAAACTTGTAAAACTATGAGATTGTAGATCTAATTAAGTGTTCTTTGTTAGAATTTCTTTGTGGATGATTATCTGCTTAGATTCATTTTACCATTTGTAGAAATAGATAGAAGATTGTAGAAGAATAAGACCAGAAGATAGAAGTGACAACATATATCGTGGAGAAACCCTTTCGGGAAAAAACTCCACCACCAGAATCAATAGTGCTTGTATTATTTAACCTTAGAATAAGATTACAATAATTCTTTATCAATCCTTGCTTGAGATGCTTCTTTTGCCTTCAACAATTCTACTTCACAACCTACAATAAAATTTGATAAAACTCTCTTCAACTTGTTGTAATTAATGGACAATAATGAGCCTTGAAAACTCCAAAGAGTTGTCAATTACAAAGCACAAAGCTTGCTCTAAAAAACCTATGCCTATTCTTTGCTAGTAGAGTTTCAATGTGTAACAAGAAGTCAAATCCAATATCTCCTCAATTTAGGCACCCCAAATTGAACTCCTAACTGATCGTTGGACAAGAAAATATCTTCCAAGCCTCTCCTCAAAGTTGGCACCCAAGAATGGGCCCACTTAACTCAACCTTGTAAATATCTTCTCATGCAAAAGGTGCTAACTCCAAGATACCAATTTGGGCGCCCAAGGTGGGTCCAAGTCAATCTTTGTTAACAGAAACATATCTCTCCATCAATTCATGCAAACATGATACATGATTGATCATCCCCACTTAACTGAATGTATCACTTGTTATCTGTCATGCAACTCAAATCATTGGTCATGCATTCCAAGTCAACTAAAGTCAACTAGCATTCAACTAATACTAACTACATGCAATTGAAGATAACTGAACCATAACTAAATTGAATTGAACTGAATTGAACTGAACTGAGCTGATATTGAACTAAACTAAACTAAACTGAACTGAACTCCACTCATGTAAATACCAATTCCTAACTTCTAGGATCTTTACATGTATTACTGAAGTGTTATCTTTCCTGCAAACAGTTAACTAAACTCAAGGTGCCCGTTCCACCTTCCATGTGGGCACCCCATGTGCTCCTATTTTGTAGGAGCTCTTCTTGGGCATCCCCACATGTTCCTATCATTTAGAATTAATTACAAATGTCAATTTACATGTTCATTTCATTCAAATTTAATCTCTCCTGAGTGGTTGGTTCATTATTCTTGCTCGCTTTCTATTCTAACTAGACTGGGTTCATATCACTTCCCTATGGCTCTATCAGTGGATTTGTTGGGGGGCAAGAATTTTTTTTTGTTTAGGTTTGAAAAAATGTGGACTTGTCACCCTGACCTGGGGAATTTGATTAATGAGTGGTGGAACATCCATGTGGATGGATCGGCTATGTTTAGAGTTGCTAAAAAGCTTGCCAATGTAAAGGATAATGTTAGAAAGTGGAATTGCACCTCCTTTGGGCGCATATTTTTATGGAAAAAGAGGGTGTGACTAAGGAGCTTTAGGATGTGCAACACTCAATCCAAGTGTCCGGGTATGATCAGGCCTTGATGTAGAAGGAAAACATCTTGCTTTCCAGATTGCACAACATTGTGGCGAAGGAGGAGGAATTATGGAAACAACGGTCGAGGATAATGTGGCTTAAAAGTGGGGACATGAATACAAAGTTTTTTCACCTTTCAAATCTGAAACATAGGGCTAATAACCACATTAATTTGATCAACTTCAATAATATAGTGTTGGAAAAGGATGTTGATTTGCTGCTTGCTACTTCTTCTTACTTCTCTCAGTTGTTTCCAATGGAGGGGGAGCTGGATATGGCTTGTCAAGAGGATCTCTTAAGGGATATCCCTTAGATTGTGGATGATGATATGAATAGACAGTTGGTTGCATTCCCTTGGCGGATGAAGTTCAGAGTGCTATTTTTTCTTTTGAAGGTAATAAGGCTCTAGGTCCAGATGGTTTCCCGATGTTCTTCTCTCAATCCTTTTGGGAAATTATTGCTAGGGATGTTGTTGCGGCTACTAAGGAGTTTTTTAGGTCTGGATTCCTTGTAAAGGAATTGAAATCCTCTTTTATTGTTTTGGTCCCTAAGAAGCTTGGTGCTTCTTCTTTTGATGAGTTTCGTCCTATCAATTTATGTAATTCGATTTATAAGTTTTTCTCCAAGGTTTTGGCGGTTCGATTGCAAAGAATTTTGACTCTTATCATCTCGCCTTAGCAAAATGGGTTTGCGGCTGGGAGGAAAATCCTGGATTCTATTCTTTCTGTTCGTGAGAATATTCATTCTCTATCTATTAATAAGAAAGTTGGTTTTATTTTGAAACTTGACTTACTTAAAGCTTATGATAGAGTTGACTGGGGGTTTCTGTCAAATATTTTAACTACTTTTGGCTTAGGGGAGAAAGTGGTGGCCCTTGTGCTTCAACTTATCTCTACTATGAGATTCTCTATTCTCATTAATGGGTCCCCATCTTCTCTCTTTGATTACTAGAGAGGTCTACGACAAGGGGATCCTATTTCTCCATTTCTATTTATTATAATGGTGGAATCCTTGGGTCGTCTAATTCAAAGATCTATCAATTTTGGGGTTATGTTTGGACTTGCCCCTTCTTCTAGTAACCTTATTTTCTCACATTAGCAGTTTGTGGAGGATTCTCTTATGCTTGGGAAGTTGCCCATTAAGGAGGCTAAGGTTGTCAAGTCGATCTTACAGACGTATGAAGCTGATTCGCGGCAAAAGGTTAGCTTGCCTAAGAGTGTTCTTTTCTTTTTTAACACTCCGATCCATAGACAGACTAAAATTGCTAGAATTCTGCAATGACAGATTAGGTAACTTCTTGTTTCTTACTTAGGCCTGCCCTTGTGCTCCAAAGTTCCCGATTCTTTTTGGAGTGGTATGATTGATAAATTCAACTCTAAATCGGCTGGTTGGAAGGGTGCTTTGTTGAGTCAGGCTAGGAAAGTTTAGCTGATTAAATCTACATTTTAGAATCTTCCTGTTTATGCTCTTAGCCTTATTCATATGCCTAGGAAGTTTGTGGATACTTTGGAAAATATTAAAAAAACTTCCTTTGGTCTGGGGTGGAGGACAGGAGAAGGATTCACTTGGTTTCCTGGGATGATGTTTGCAAACCTAAGGTTGGTGGATTGGGGATTCGTAAAATTAGAGCTTTTAATATTTCCCTCCTTGGTAAGCAAATGTGGAACCTTCTGCTTGCCAATAGTGAATGGGTAAAAATTGCTTGGAGTAAATACTTACATGATGCTGATGGTAGAAGGGGTTTCTTTTCTCAGGAGTTTAATCCCCCGTCTGGGTCTACTCTTTGGAATTTCATTGTTAAGGCTCGTAGGCTTGTGGCCAAGGGTCTCTTTTGGCAACTGGGGGATGGTAGAGATATCTTGTTTTGGGATGATAATTGGTTTGGCAACAAGCCCCTCAAAGATGAGCCATGGGCTCAACCTTTCATGGATTTTTGTGTGCGACAATTTGGCAAACGGGTTGCTGACTATATTGAGGGAGGTTGTTGGAAGAAGTTGCATGAGGTCGACCTTGTTTTGGAGATTGTGTATAAGGCTATATCTCTGGTACATATTCCCTCCCCCCTTCTCCTAATAAGTTTGTTTGGAATTCTTTCTCTAATGGCATCTACTTTGTGGCTTTGAATTTTCATTGTAATGACTCCTTTGTTGGCCCAGCTCCATTTTGGGCTTCTATGTGGTCCTCTAAATTGATTCCTAAGGTTAATATTTTCTTTTGGCTCTTCTGCCAGAATAAAATATTAACTGCTGACAACTTGGTCAAAAGAGGTTTTGTGATGCCTAACAAATGTTTTCTTTGTGAAGAGGAGGCTGAAAATGCTTGTCATTTGCTGATTGGATGTAGTTATGTTAGAATGGTTTGGGCCCATGTGCTCTCTCTTTGGAACTTAAGTTGGGTGTTCCTTGGTTCTATAAAAGAGCTGTGGTCTCAATGATTGGCCTGTCGTCCAATCCTGCTCTTCAATTATTGTGGTCTCTCTCTCTCTTCCTCATATTGCTTGGGGAGTTTGGCTTGAGTGAAATAACAAAATCTTCAGGAATTCTTCCCTCCCTGCTATCTTTGTGGCTTACAAAATTTGTGTTGCCATCAAAGAAAACTTTATGGCTGGGATAACTTTTCACAATGGTCCGAAGATAAATATTAGCCCCTAAGATATCTCTATTTCTCAAAAGTGGAAGTTGTCTTGTGATATCTCCCTTCAGATTTCTAAAGGAAACACTTCTAGAGAAGATGTTGTTTGGAAAGCTCCTCCGGAAGGTTGGATGAAGATTAACTTTGATGGGGCTACTAAAAGGAATCTGAGACTTGCTAGTTGTGGGGGAGTGATTAGAAACTCAAATGGTAGGCTCGTTTCTGCTGTGGCGCTCCCTTTGGGAACCTAGACAAACCACTATGCGGAAGTGATTGTAGCCTATCATGGTCTCAAATTGGCTCAAAGCAAAGGTTATAGGAAAAAGTGGCTGGAGGGGGATTCTCTGCATATCATAAATAATTTAAAAAATTGCACTCCTCCCTCTTGGACTATTGAGTCCTTGATAAGGGATTCAATAGATATTATGAAATCTTTTGATGAGGTTTATATTTCACACATCTTAAGAGAAAGTAATGGGCTAGCGGATATTTTCGCTAACATTGGTGTTAAAGAATTTAGGGAGTGGGGTCTAAATGACCCTCTTCCTATAGAGGCCATTGCTACTATAAATCATGAGTGTTGATTTTAATTTGATTAACGTCTCATTATGGTTGGCAGCGTGCATGCCCTTCATCACATGGTTGATTGTTATGAGAAAGGATGGTGTGCAAGATTTGAATCAAGCAATTCGTACGGGAGCAGGGTGCAGTAGGAAATAGAATACTTTGGTCTTTATTATCCCTTGTCCCAACTCTGGCCTCACATGGATTCTAGGTGGTTTTGGTATTATTTTCCAGAGCATTCTCTGTTTTGTGCTTGCAGCCCGTAAGCTGGTTTCTTTTGCTAATTGTGGCAAGCTGGGTGGTGACAAAAATTGTGTCGAACCTTCCTCTTGTGATGCTGCTAGGGAAAGGAAGGAGGTCTGGCAGGTACTGGTGAAGGGAGGGTTAACACCCTATTTGGAGAAACTTCATGGCAATAATCCCCAGGTAACAAACCTTTTTGTTAAAGGATTGAATGACAGACTGCTTAAGCTTTATGGGACCGATTTTGAGGTTAATGAAGAGTTTATTGCTGGTATTATGGGTCTGACTATGGATGACATGAAAGTCTTTAGGGATAAAAAGGAGGCACAAACTGCAATGAATATTTTTTTCAAAGATGATGAAAAGAAATATTTAAAGATTGCTCGGAGTGGCAGATATCAACGAAGTTCCCTTAAGGCTTTATGGGGGGATGTTGTGGAGGAATTAATGCACTACATTACCTTGGAAGGCCAATTTTCGGCGATGAATGCTTGCCATTTCATTATGCTAAACCATTTTTGACATAAGAAGATCGTTTCTTTCCCATTTTATCTTCTAATGTCTCTTGACTCGGGTATTATGGATCACAAGAAGAACTTGAAAAATCCCGTCTTGCATGTAGGGTTAATTCTCCTCATCTTTGATTATGCGAAGAATTTTGAGGTTCCTAAACCTATGGTCACCCCAAAGGGTAAAAAACCCAAACCTGTTGAGGGGTATGATATGACCTCCGAAGAGGAACCAGTCAACAAAAAGGTCAAGAAAAGGAAATTGATTTTGGAAAAAGAGGTTGAATCGGAGGAGGATGTGGAATTCATCCTTAATTCTCTCACTTCTCTGGAGGGGGGTCCACATTCCCCTCCCATGGGAAAGAAGAAAAAAGGGGGAGCTTGTGCTAGCGGGGGTTATGTAACTTGTAGTGAAGAAGTTGTTGCTGTTGTGTCGAGTAGGGGTTTGAAGGTGAAGAATGACCAGTATGGGGAGGCCTCCTCACTGCCCCTGGTTGCTATGAAGAATAATTTGGGGGAAGTCAGCAGGAAGAAAAGGGTTTTGTGGATTGCAAGCCAAATTTTGGAGAAGGGCCATCCTTTCACTATTGCGGGCGACCTCTTTGCTGATGATTCCCCAAGTGTTAAGCCAATTATGTAGGTGAAGGATAAGTATGGGGATGTTGTTGTTGCTTTGGAGAACCAGGATGTGGATTTGGAGAGGATTATGAAGAGAAAGGAAGTGGCAGAGGAAATTGCAAGCTCCATCCACAAGCTTAAGTCTCCAGTTATTGTGGAAAAAGGTAAGGATTCCCCTGCTAGTAAGGATAGGATTAGATCCTCTAAGGAGGAAGATTCCCTGGGAAAAGGGGTTTTTAATATTGATAGAGATGATTTGTCTGATGTGCTTGGTATTGCGCATGAAGGGTCCATTGTTCTGTTTAAGCTTTTTAAATGGTTTTTTCATGAACTCAATAAAACGAATGTCAAAGTCAAGGGAGTGGTTAACAAGGTTGGGGGGTCCTCTGTTTAGAATCAGATAGATGAGTTGTTTGACTCCTTAAATACTATGGAAGACACTGTTGTGGAGGAAACCCTCAAAAGGAAGCAGAATCTTGAGGGAAGAATCCTCATCCTTGAGGATCAAATGGTGAAAATATGGGATACTGTGATGAGAGGAGGGGATGTACATAAAATTGCTAGGAAATATGAGTCTACTGCTATTACTTCTCCTGTGGTTAGTGCTAAGAAGCGAAAAGATAGTGCCCATGTTGATGAGGTTGTTGCAGCTGGTAAGTTGATGGGGGAGGATGTTGCTGCTGGGAAGGGTGGTGAGAAAGGTATTATTTTGATTTCAAAGGTAAATACAAATGGACCTAGAGCTAGGACTAGGAACAAAGCTAAAGCTCAGGTAGGGGCATCTGGGAAGGATAGTTCTAATGTTTTTGATGATGCACATAAAGCTATTGATTACGACATGGAGGCGATGGATATTCTAAAAAAAACATGTAGTGCTGTTGGTTGGATCCTCCTTTTTGGCTATTTTTTTGTTGATGGGTTGTTGTTATTGGGCTATTTTTTGGCTTAATGTTGTTATCTTTTATTTCAGCTGCTTTCTAATGTAAAGGGTTTTGGGCCTCTACAAAACCCGTATTTTACCTCTAATAAAAAACAACAATCCATGTAATTGTTCACAATTTACCCACCAACAACAATGATGTGTCAATTTCCCAAAAATATTGGAATGACCAATAATCTAAGTGATGTTGACACATATTAGACATTCATATTATCTAAAATTAATTTAATTGCATTTGAATAAAGTACATTTTAAAACATCCAAATATGAATTAATCATTAAAAATAGTGCTAATATTCAATATCAATTATGAAAAAATATGAGATCAAATTTTGAATAATACTTATCTAAGATAAACCCTAGAAATGGATTTACACCCTCTTGAGGATTAGTGACAAGGCCTCTTAGCCTATGGATGCAATTTAGGAGGACTTACTAATCATATAAAATTCTTTGTCTTAGCTCAAAACCATCTAAGGTGTACTCTATACCCTTGATTGCACACAATGTGTGTGTTGCTTCTCTAATGCCTATTGTCTACCTTCCTCTATCTTCTTAGAGTTTTTTGTTTTTATTTCCAAGCCTTTCACATAGTCTAAATAATTTTCTTGCTCAGGTGATTTCAATTGATGTTCTTGTTCATAATGGTTGGTTTCCATTTACTAATTAAATATAACATTTACAATCCCTTTCCAATAAAATGTTTTTTCATGTATAATTTCCTTGAAAGGAATCTTCATAATAATACTTCTCTTTTTAACCATAACTAATGATTTTATCTCCCTTTTAACTAAAACAATATTTTTATATGGAATTAACCTTCTTTATTATTCCCTTTAACTTTCACCTGGAGAAATAGTCACATAACAACAATGCACATCCCACTCAACTTATGTAGGCTTGCAAATGATGCAATTACCAATCACATCATAACAACCTTGACATCATGGTCAAAGGAGAGATTACCACCAAGAGGAATAACCCACTTGTCAAGGTCCATGGATAATTAGATAGCTCACCAATAATGCATGATAATTTCTATCCTAGTTTTTATCACCCCATGATAGAATAGACACATGACCAATATATAAGCCTCCTATGAAAGGCAAACTATGTTTGTTCATTATTTTATCTAAAACGAGTTCTCAATTGCTATAACCCATCTAAAACTGGTCTATTAAGAACTCATTTAAAATTGGTCTATAGAGATAAAAATATATACGGGTTGACTCCACCTATAATATAAAAATGCTTTGAACCACCATCAAGTCACTTGTAGCATCAATGCATAAACTGACTCTTCTAGTCCTACTATTTTGAAATCTTGTAATATTGCTTTTAACACAATACAAATCACCCTCATTAATGATTCTAGTATAATAAAATTCTCTCAATTACTCTCCTTAACAATCTCATGCCAATTGGAAGTCATATAAACACTTGTAGTAGTTGATACTTATATCAAATTATTGTTATCTCATAGTAGTCTATTAACACATACAACAAGCTATACTATACCTATATTAACTAAATGGACTCCTTTAGTAACTTTGTGATCACTCGTAGTATTGTTATAGATAACCTACACCTTACTAGTAGGATATTTGTAGCCTCCTACATAAGTGCCTAACTAAAAGCCCACTAGATCCAAACTTCTCCATTGATTTTCTTGAATCACTCAAGGTGGAGGAAAAACTAGTCTTATGGTAGTGGTAATTGCCATGCTACATTCATTTATTACTTTAGTAAGTGAATATTACAAGTGAGCAGTCTCCTTGCCTTCTACTTTTGCTAATTATCCCTACCATGAATAAAACTAAAACACACATCAATTCTCACAATTCTCCAACTCGTAGACATGTCTAAGTTCATGATTGCATATATAGCTATTTATTGATTTTTAATGATAACAAAGTTATATTGAGTTGAAGAAGAAGTTTGACCATCCCCAGAAGCTTTACCAAAGAATGTTCAATTCAAAATATGAGTTCTAGCACATGTATTATCAATGAACACCTTAGGGATCATGGTACAATATTTGTGTTTTACAACTTTGTCCAACACTTGTCCCTCCACTTGAATTCAATATTTTGTCCAAATTTTGTTGTTTCCATAGATTTGGATCAATAAGTATAGTCATTACCACTTACCTCTCACACACACTATAAATAACCCCGGTCAAAGATGCTAGTCATACTCCACTTAGTAACCCTCTATCAATGATTTCCTACAACCATCATAAGATCAATTATACATGGGAGAAAGTACCAACTATGGAATATGTAGACATTACCTAAGTGGAATATCCTTTTTATGTAGGTAAAATATTTACAAATATTATAAAAATATTAAATAATTAGACTAGATCTTGGACTTGCAAGGCATACAACAACACCTAGTCCATCAATTCTAATGCACTAAAAAATAAACCAACATATACTAATGATCATTAACTTGACATCCATAACCTACTTTGTCAATGTCAATAACTTATCTAGTGAGGGTTGATTGGATAAACCACAAAACAATAACAAGGATTGAGGACCAAAAACAAAATTAAACAACTCTAATGATAAATTTATTACAAAAAAACAATATTACTAGAAGACACACATAAAGTACCCATAGTTTGGGTTGTGGTTTAGTTGGGTAGGCTAATAAATATATTTCTTTGAATTTTTACTCTCATCACTATCGAACTATAACAATACTCTTGCTTGATACTCTCCCTCTACTTAAAAATAATGTACATTACAAAATTTAGAAAGATAGATAGACTAATTCATATCAATAATCACAATAAAACATACTATAAACATAACATAATAACCAAATATCATCATCATATAAATACACATCATTAATGTAAATTAAATTAAAATCTCTAAACAACATGACAAACTATTAATATTTTTAATCACTACATAAACCAATTAAACAATAATAATAAAGAAGATTTTACAAATATAACATATAAAAACAATTCTAGAACAAAAAACAATCAGAAGTTATAAAACTTCTTTAAAAGACAACCACTACCATCCTGGCCCACCATTAAAGTGAAGAGTTGTGTTATAAAGGTGCCTAAAAAGAGGTAAAGATATTTCCTGCCATGAAAATGCACACCCAGCAGCCCATATTTTATGTGCATGAAAGTAAAGTTCTCTTACAAAAAGAGATCACTTTTCATTGGCTTCTTATCACTTCCCATACAAGGTAAGACAAATTGCGGATAGGACTCGTGACTTTCATAGAGTGATTTCTGTTGGTGGCACTTGTTGTCTCACATAAGCCACCTAGGCCCTTTAATAGGCTATCAAATTGCTTGTGAGAGGACTCTCCCACCAAACTCCATCCAATAAAGAAATTGTAACTAATAATACATCAAAAAAAAAAATTGTTTCCTAACAAAACCTAGAACTAGAAAAAATTGCGGGCTCAATAAATACATGTTGGTTGCTACTTTTCCAGTCCATAAACACGTCAATTGCCGTTAAATGCCGCTAACGCCATCGTCCCTTCTGGTTAACGAAGGCTATCGCTTTCGAAAGCATGCACCAACTGCCATGCAATTATAACTCATTTTGAAACGCCAACCAGCTGTTCGATGTGCTACGTTTGTTCAGCAGTTTAGGAACCTTTCTTCTGGCACACGCTATAAAACGGAGGTTAGAGCTCGTCATGTAACGGTGTTAGATGCCGTTGTTTTTTATTAATAACTGACGTGGTAGTTTTTGTCGGGCAGACGAAGGGATATTGTGGGCTTATTTCCGTCTCCTCTGTTTAGCAATTTTGCTGACAGAAGCTTTTTCTGTTTATTTTTTCTGCGTGTTACCGAGGTCTGCAGAGAGGTAAGATTTCGATTGAGCAGAATGAAGGTTACAGTGAAAACTTTGAAGGGCAAACTACTTCGACATCAAAGCAACCCAGATGTAAATTTGTTGTTTTTGTCTCGTTGGCATTTGAGTAGAGTATTTTTCATGCATCAGTTTAGCGGGGTTTCTTTGCGCAGTTGTATATAATTAGTTCGATGTTGGATTGTTTACTTGTTTGGGGCAGATTGAAATGGTAGGTTAAATCCTAGGTAAATTTGGGCAGAGATTTTGTTGTTGAAAGTAGGGTTTTGGTTCGGTTGTTCCCTGTTTGAAGGTGGTTTTGTTTGGGTAATAGGCTTGGTCGGGCTTGTTTTTTTTTTTGTTTAGGGTTCCGTAGAAGGAAAGAAGGGCTTGTTTTCGATTCTAATCGAGGTTATTTGTTGGCGCCTCAATGCTGGTTTCACTGATTGAGAGATTAAAGCAACTATGAGTTTTGCTATATTGTGAGAGCTTGCCACGCTGATGATCTAATTGGTTTAGAGATATACGCTTGCCGTTGGGGACTGCAAGATTGTGTCTCCTTTCGGTTACCGTAATGTTTGTTACATGTGACTTATTAGTGCTGAAATTCTGGAAAACAATTTGGTTTGTGTCAGACGAATTGAAGGTTGTAGTATGTTTGGGGATTAGGTCTTTGGGCAGAATTAAGAATTCATGATTTCCTGAATTTCATGATCATGAATTTGCTGACGTTATTTCAATTGAAGAAAACACTATAATGGCTCTGAAATGTTGTGTTTCATCTTTAATACTTTTTATTCTGCCATGATTATTTAAACTGAGGGCACACGATTAACTCTTAATACAGGTTGTAATTACGTTTCCTTGATTAGTGTAAGTTAATGTCTCAGCTATATAATTAAGGGCTCATTTTGGATTTTGGAGAAACTTAAATAGGGTTTTGTTGATATTTTTAACTTGTGCCTGTCTATCAATACACTTTTGTTGTCTGCTGCAATATTTGAACTTCAGTTTGAAAAGGTCAAAGTAAACTTTAGAGGGTTTGCACCTTCATCGTACTCAACCAAGCATGAAGTCTCATCTGCTTTAAGGGTGTGCACAAGTAACTGTACAAAATCATCCAGTTAAAAGGGTTCTTGAAAGATGAATACCAAAGTACTTGGTACTGCTATTCTTTGCTGGATCTTGTTCAAAGATAGTTTGGTTACTATGCATTATTTGTTTCAGCAAATATTCCCTTTGAATGCCTTTTTTTTAATATGAAATAAATAACATCACCATCATTGTTAGGAGGTCACCCATGGTAGGTATCTGGTATATTCAAAAGTTACAAGCTTCCTTTTTCCACTAGAAAGTTAGAATTTAGCGTTTCTTGCAAAATTAATGATTAGATTGTTTCATAGTAGATTCCACTTTATCTATTGTGAACAGAAGGGTGTCCACTGTTGGGAATATGATTGTAAACAGTAAATCTTATTCTTGTGAAGAAAGGTATTACCATATATAGGTCTTGGGAGAATTATAATTGCTAGGGTTCTTGACATAGTTTACAAACAGGCTGCTGTTGCATTGAATTTAGTCTTTGGATAGTCCTATTAGTAATCATTTGCAACATATGCTCATAAAGAGATTCCATTGCGAATTCTAATTATGTTTATATATGAATATTGATGTAGTTTACAAACAGGCTGCTGTTGCATTGAATTTAGTCTTTGGATAGTCCTATTAGTAATCATTTGCAACATATGATCATAAAGGGATTCCATTGCGAAATCTAATTATGTTTATATATGAATATTGAGGTGTTGAGATATGTTAGAAGGGTAATCATTAGTATGCATACTGATTTTGAAATTGCTAGCTAATTATGTGATTAACATACCATGCATTCCAAGCATCTAAACTCTGATTGAAAGAAAATTGTCCACAATACTGCTGGCCAAGGTATAAAGAAGCGAGTTTGATTACAGGAAACACATTTTTTCCAGAAATACAGGATACAAAACATTATTGTGATTTATAGATTTGAAATTCGTCACAGTAAGGAATTAGAACAAATCATTGTATGTCTCTTTTCTAGGACTGTCTAAATCATCCTCCATATTCTTGGAATAAAATGAAGATTGGCATGATAATTCCTATAGCTCCCTTCTGGCACTTGTAGGAGTTCATTGCCTTCTCAATATCATGTAATTAAAGATTTAAAGATAGCTTAAAGCATCAAATCAGACTGCTCTGTCTATCCTAAATTGTGGTTGATCCTTTCTTTAGCAGTTGTGTGACAGGGACAGAACAATTAACATTTAGCAGTTCTGCTGCAGTTTATAGTTTTTAATATGACAATGAATCTTTGATCTTGGTTTGATTTTATTTTAAGGTTGACCATCCTTATGATTGTGAAAGCAGTTCCTCCTGAATTCCTCCTGTTACACCTTGTTTAATTTAATTTTTCAGGTTCTATATCAATGCCTTGATCGCACCCATGATGTTGTGTTTTTATGGTTTGATTTTATGTTTTCAATTATCAGCACTGAAATTGCTTGTAGTTGCAGTTAGAGGGATAATGCAGTTTTAAAATTTTGTCATTGACATGGTAGTAATTCTCTTTATATCAATTGGTCTTCTTGATTTTTCAGGTTGTAGATGTTAAAAGACAAATAGAGCAACTTCAAGGGTCTTATCCATCTGAGCAGCAGTTACTGATTTATCAAGGCAAAGTGCTGAAGGATGACACCACCTTGGAGGAAAACAAAGTTACAGAGAATACTTTCCTTGTTGTTATGTTGTCTAAGGTATTGTCTTCCCTTGATTATTGATCTTTCCATTGTGTCTTATCTGCTCAGAAAATGCTGTAAACACCAAAGAAGCATAGGTAAAACTTGACAAGAAATGTTATATCAATCTAGTGCTATTGTATTTCAAAATTCAAATTGCCAATATTCTGCTGATGGGATCCATACTCATGGTTGTACTATTGGGGGTCAAGGTTGTTATTGCATATTATTGTTTCAACTGTAGTGTATCTGTTGAAATTGGCTATTTAGATTTAGGCGTCATGATTTGTTTTTATTTTTATTTTTATTTTCTATTTTTGTTAAATGTTCCAACTGTCACATCCTTTTATTATATTTGACTACCTATGTACCTAGGTGTCTCCACCATATGGAGCCACCTATATAGTTTTATGATTTTTAAATTTGTTCTATCCATCTCCAATTAAGATCTAGGACTTTTTGATAAGTTTACTTTCAAGTGGTTGTGGCGTTGCCCATGTCAATTTCATTTGCTTTCTTTGTTTTCAAAATTTCTGATTTCAAATTTTAAAAAGGTTATTTTTTGTTCAAACCCCAGACTTGTTACTTTGAATTTTCTAATATAGATTGATCCTTTTCGCCAGCAATGCATTTAAGGATATTTCAAAATTGTATAGAGAGAACCTGCTTAGTTGTATGTCTGTCAATTTATTTTGCTTTTTCATAAGTTATCCAAATTTTGAAAAGGTCATTTGTTTGTTCAAATCCTAGATTTGCTACTGAATCTCTGTCTAGGATTGATCCCTCTAGCTAGTATGCACTTATGATATTTGGTGGTTGTTGTATTGTGGTATTCTTTTGTTGGCTTCATGTCTGTTCTGTTAAATTATAAGGTCAATCAAGAAATCACATGCATGAGTATTTATAAATCATAAATGCATTAGAGTTAATGATTTGACTTTGTGAATTGTATTAAGTACCAACTCAACTGCAGATGGATAATGTTCATTATTGTTTAGTATGATACCAACTAGAATTTCTAGTCCAACCTTTGAAGCTTTTGATCACAAGTCACTTCATTCTTTAGGATTACTTTTCATTTGAAGTCTGTGACTGCTTTGACTGTTAATATTGTCTCTTTGCAATGTTTATTTGCACCAAATTTTCTTCTTCATGTTCTGAAGCTTCAACTGAAGTCATTAAGATGATTGTTTTTTCAGACCAAATCCCTCACCTGGGGCCATCAACACAGGTAATTTCAATTCAAGAGAAAATTTTCTGACTGACTTTTATCGCATTTGACCTAGATTCAGCATACGGATTTGTATTTTAGTTTGAGGGTTTTAGAATCCTGGGCAATTGATTGCATTTTGTGTATTTTAGCCGCCCCACAACTGTTCCCCTGTGCTCCAGCTTCAACAATCCAGTAGTGCTAGCCATAGCTCCAGCTCCAGCTCAAGGCCAGTAATTCAGTAGCTGCAACTCACTAGCTTCAAGTTCTAGCTAATGTTTGCAATAAAATGCCTATCTCATATTGCTTGTGGATTTGTAAAATTACAGGAAATGTTCATTATATTTACTTCTAGTGATTATAGGAAGTTTGGTCTAGTGTTTTTATTCTTGTTTGTAATTGATGATTTTTCTTCGTTTTCTGCTATTGAAAAACTCTAAAGCTTTAAACTTGTGTAGGGCTCCTACAACCACTGCACTGAGTGCTGCCACTGGAGCAGCACAGTAAGTAAAATTGTAGCGTAAATATTGAATTATTATTTCTTTCTAAGATATTGTGCATTTTAGCATCTGTGTGGTCTTTAATGCCTTTGTCTTAGTTGTACCAAGAACTGTAGTATTTCAATCGTCTTGCATAAACTTAAAGCTATGATTTGCCATTTTCTGCTAGAATTTTTCGTTATTACGTATGTTTGTTCTCATTTACCATCAAATAAAAAAATGCACTTTTTTTGCTTTTTTTCATTTCTTTTTTAGTTGAATCCCCGAGACAGGATTAAGCCTTTTCAATACAGACAGTACTAATTTCAATAATTTTCCATCTTGTGATTAGGATTGCAATTGTACTATTTTCAACTATACTATTAGTTATACTATATATAACTTTTTTACAAGATATTATTCATATGTTACTGTTGATTTTAGTCTCTTTTTTGTGATTCAGGACAGATGCTGATGCCTATGGGCAAGCTGCTTCCAATCTAGTTGCAGGAACTAACCTGGAACAAATTATTCAACAAATTCTTGACATGGGCGGGGGTAGCTGGGATAGAGATACAGTTGTCCGTGCTTTAAGGGCAGCTTTCAACAACCCAGAACGTGCTGTAGAATATTTGTACTCGGTACGTACATTCGTTTTCTAAAGATTGAGCTTATTTATCTTTTTATTTTCTTTTTATGTCATTCCCTTATGCCTTAAAAATATACATGTTCAGGGCATTCCAGAGGTGGCAGAAGTGCCTCCTCCTGTAGCTCGCCTTCCAACTTCAAATTTACTAGCTGCAGGGCAAGCTGCAAACACTGCTGTTCCAGCACCTGCAGCTGCCCCAGCTCAGCCAGTACCTCCCTCTGGAGGCCCCAATGCAGCTCCATTAGATCTTTTCCCACAGGTAGACCAAATATTTTGACCTTCTTATCTTTGTTTTTATGCTTATATATTGAAATTTGTTGAGTTCTGCATAGCTTTAATCTATTCTAATTTTTTTATAGGGTCTTCCAAATTTTGGCGGTGCTGGGGCTGGGGCTGGAGCTGGAGCTGGAGCTGGGGCTCTGGACTTCTTACGTAACAATCCACAGGTATATTTTAGCAAGACTTTATTACACTCCTAGTTTCTTGCAAATATAAATATCACTCAGGCTCAGAATGTTATGAAATTATTAACAACTCAATTTGTCGCATGAATGGAAGATTAAACATATTAGCTGTTTAGAATATAGCATGCAGCCATACAAGCAAATATGAGAGGTTTTCATATGGAATCAACTAGCTTGATACATTTGAAGTTGACTAGGGGTGACAGCCATATGGTTACTTTTTAGGCATCAACATTAACAATCCACGAATTTGTGAATTGTATG
>VDFB02047712.1:0-28800 GCA_007258455.2 Sequoia sempervirens | reverse complement strand
ACTCTAGTACGAAAGCTTCAAAAGGGAATACTGTAGAGTAAATGACACCTTCATTGGCCATATAATCAGAATGATTGCTAGAGACTTCGAGAGGAGGGTCTCCCACAGTGCTAGGGCACTTTTGAAGCAGTATGCCTTCCTCTTCATTCAGTACTCAAAGTTTACATACATCCATGCCTAGGGCTTCACTAAAAGGCCAAACAGGTTGCCTCAATACCCCAATGACCGAATCATCCTTCTGGAGCTTTCCCGGCAACTCCAACACATATAGGCAATCTTCAGCAATAAACACATAGCAGGGATTTCTTATCCCATGACTTTGGGCCAGGGCATGTATAGACTGCAAACTTCCTAGTGTGCTGGTAACTCTGAGAAAGAACTAAAATATTACCATTTCTACCTACACACTACTCACCTACGGATAGACCCGCATGGCCACATTAGGAAGGTATTAGGACTAGGGTTCGCTCATCTGCACCACATTGAAGATTTTTGGGTGCATTGTCAGGATGATAGAAAGGTATGAGCAAGGCACTATATGTGAATGATTGTGCAGTTTGTAAGGAAGGTCTAGTCTTTCCCCATACCAGACCAAGTCGAGGAAGACTAGAGCACCATAAAGCACCCTAGGTATCCTACAGTTGCCAATTTGCTGATACCAACAATTGACTGGGATGAGCAAGAGGTTGATGACCTCGACACTATAACCAAGCCAATCTTGGCTCATACTAAAGAGTGGGTCGATGGGCAAGTAGCCCAATTAAAGCGACAAGGAGTAATTTTGACTTATAAAGAGCTCAAAAGTGAGCCAAGTGCCACAGAGAATGTTGTTGCCACCACTTCTACTGGAGGGACCTCCAAATCTCCTCCGGTCACCAGATCCAAGAAGAGAAAGGGGACAGAAACAGAACAGCCTCCAGACCCTAAGGTCTATGCAAGGAAAGAAACAAGAGGCTCACCCTCCAAAAGGCTCAAACAAGCAGGCAGCACCACAAAACAACCCTCAACCCAAGAGGAGAAGGTGAGGGGTACGAATCAATTGGAACCTCTCTTGGCTCCCCCTTCCCCTACCATTGCACCACCTACCTCTCTAGCTATGATTGCCACATCCCCACCGGCAGTGGACATTTCTGTCCATCTTGCCCCTTCACCTCTGGCCAAGTCTGTAATAATTTTCGACTCCTCTTCTGCCATAACTATGCCCCCTTCCTCCACTGCCATGTCACCAACCACATCACTCCCTCTGGCAACAGTGGCAACACCTATTCCCATTTCCACCATGCCTGAGGCTCTCTCAAGACATATGCAGAATCTTCCCCTTGAGCTATCCCAGATCCTAATGGATCCCGTTCTTCAAGCAGCCCTTGCGTAAGCCCTCACTACTGTTCAGCCTTCACAACCACCGATAGGGCCACCAGCTATGGAAGCCACCATGCTAATCTCTAAGGAGTGGGAGGAATGAGAATGAGAAGCCTCAGGGGCCTATGAGGAGGTTGATGAATACCACGAGCACCTGGAATACGAGCACCGAGTAATTGACAGGGTGGCTTATGAAGAGGAGGGAATTGGTTCCTCAGAGAGCGGGGACGAGAAAGGTAGCACTAGTGGCAGGGTAATTGTGCAGGCCTTTGATGATGATCTTGAAGAAGAACTGGCCCGGTAGCCAAAGGACATCAAATAAGAGGAAGAAAAGTCACCCCTTGAAGAAGAACAACAACAACAAGAAGACAAAACTGAGGCTGGGACCCAAATTGTCGAGAGCCTTGAAGTTAGGCAATTCATAGAACATGTGCACTAGATTGAACATGTTAAGGAAAAGAAGGAAGAGGAGACGACAGAAAAAGAAAGTCCCATACATCAATTGTCCACCATGCTTCCTATCAAACGCTTCGTGTTTGTCCAAGATTCTAACAAGGAACAGGGATATGCTATCAAGAAGAAAGAAAAGTCCCCAAAAGAGAAGGAAGCGAAAACCTTGGCCTTGACTGAGAGGGGCGAGGGTGGCCATGATTCACCTAAGGGAAAATCTACTGTGCCTAAATGGTTAGAGAGGCAGCTCGAAAGAAAAACCCCTATACTAAAGGACACAAGGGCGAGGTTAGAGGCCATCTTGGCTTGAACTCAAATCATGACAAAGAAGGAGAAGAAGCCCAAAGTCCAATCCAGGGTGATGATGGATGCTTCTGGGTCTCGGGTAGCGCAAATAGCAACACCTATGATTGGCCAAGCTGGGGTGAGTTACAACATCTCCACCATCGACTTGGGGACCACCACTAGAGAGTAGAAAGTCAGTCACCTTGAGGAGTCAGTGGCTACGGTGGTGCATTTGATAAAACAAGATAAGATCTCGAAGGATGAGCTCAAGGCACAAGTCGCAGCCTTAACAGATTACATACAACAATGGTCTTTAGTGGACGACCTGCCTACCACATCCACAGCTGCACCCAAGTTGTTATCCAAAGAACAGATCGATAAGATGGAAAGAAGGAAGAACTTGGAAAAGACCACAGAGGACTAGTTTTGACAAGTCTTATACATCGAAAACATGGGAATTAGTTGGGTTGTGCGAATAGCCAACAAGTTCTTAGATCTATTGTAGTCTCTGGAGGGCATGAGGAAGCTCTGCACTGACCTCCCTATGACCTATGACTCCACCTTTTTGAGGATCGAGGCTATCCTTCAGATGCCAGAAGCCACATGGGAAAAGGAGCTTGCATTTAAGAAAGATGATCATTGGCTAATGGATGTATGGCGACGAGACTTTGACAATCGGAGGGAAAGATTAGAACAAATCATGAGCAAGGTGGATCCGAACATTGAATGGATCAAGGAAATCAGGGCAGAGTGCACTCATTATCTCAAGCTAATGATAGAGTACGACATGCCCACAATGCAAATGGATCCAGAGAAGATAAAGCCCTACTTCCAGGATAAGATGAAGGACAGGATGTCTGGTGAAATCACAGTGGAATTCTTGAGTTTTGATGCCCATGCCTTTGATCAATCAGAGCTATTCAGGGACCAAGGTGCAAAGTACGATGAGGATTGGAAAAAGCTAGAAGATAACACAAAATAATGGAGCTACCAGGTGCTGCAATATGAAATCGTTGAAATAGACAAGCTCCAAGTAGTCATCCTTAAGTTCATAGAATACACAACTTCTAAGAGGTAGGAGGACAGCCCCGTCAAAGATGAAGAACTCCCTAAAGAGTAGCTATAGTAAAATAGAAATCGACTAAAAGACAAAAGTGCTACAGTGCCATCAATAGAGGACAAAATATGGAAAAAGATAGGATGTATTTTAAATTGTTGGATATTGGGGGGTAGGTGAAACCCTATTTTGTAATGAATCTTGGCCACACAATAAGAATTGATCTTAGCCATTCATTAGATCTTTTGGGCACTATAAATAGAGGTTTCCTCTCATTTGTAAAGAGAGTTGAGTTGTTGTAAAGACATGCTGTAGAGATTTATAAAGAAAAGACATTGACTTGGTGTATTTTCTGAGTTTCTCACATGTTGCTTGATTCAATCTCCATTGTTAGATTTTTAACTTAGGTTTTATTGTTGTTCTAGTTAGTTCTTTCCTTGCTTTGGTAGATTTTAGGAATGTTGTCTTGTGATCATGAAAATTCCTGTTGTGTTGATGACTTCTTAGTCCATACTTTTTGTTGTTTGCTGATGGTAGATAGCTGTGTAAAGTTAGTCTGGACTTGAATTCGAAGCTGCTCCAAAACTTTCATCTTGTTCATGCATGCCTATGGTGAATGACAAACAAAAAATTTGCAGACCTTAGAAGATAGCACAAATTCCATGAGACTGTGAGATTTCTGGTTAAGTGGAATATTGTTTCAAGAAGCTGTCCATTGCAAGAACTCCATCATCACTGTTCACAATTAGTTACAGATCTAGGAACCTCCTCTCTTCCTTGCCCTTTTTCATTTTATTTAATGAGTAATCTATGCTAAGGTTCATTGCACATTGTAAAGCTAAATCCAATGATAAACATGAAGTTTACGAATGCTATTTGAACCTATAGTAGAATGCACAATAACTTCCCTATCTTAAAAAATCCATTTCAAGATCCAACTTCCCATGCTTTGTAATACCTATATAAGACCGCCTTGTGATTCTAGCAAATCACATCAAACAACCGAGACATTCCAAGCACTGTCAAGACCTAACATTAGAGACCTTGGGATAGTGTTCTACAACATGATTGTGGAAGATTGTCTTTCAAGAGAGGTAGTGCACCTACGCACTGCTTGTGTTGAGAAGTGCATAAAAAAAACATCAACACATCACATGGACAAGAAGTGTGTCATCTCATTAATGATGAAAGAACGGGGTAATTACATCACAATCATTAGATTGTATGGGATCAAGCTTATTTACTTAACCTGTAAGTTAGCCTGGCATGCTTTGTGGGCTCTTAGATTTAGCGGGACCATTTCAAGTCAAGATTTTGTCTCTGTCTACCCAACTGTGCTTGCTAAAATGGGAGTAGACAAAAAAACAGTTGAGTCAAATATCTTTGAGATGCAATCAAGAAACACTAAAGCATGGAACAAAGTAAAAAGTGGGGGCTTACTCCCTTTTCTAGAAAAACTCCATGGGTCTAATCAGGAAGCTACGTAGCATTTTGAGAGGAATTGGAAAAATGGGGAATTAACCCTTTTTGGTAAGAAAGTTAAACTTGATGAAAACCTTATAGCTGAAGTGATTGGAATGTCCATTGAAGGACACAAATTTTTCTAGGACAAGGTTTTCTCTGATGAAGCAGTGATCAAATTTCTGAAGAAAGACAAGGAAAGACTAAAACTAGGGAAAGTTTCTAATAGCTACTTTGAAGTCGATACCATTAAAGCTCTATGGAGAAAAGTCCTTTGCATTATCATGGAGTATATCACCCTGGATGGTCATTTCACTAGGGTATATGGCTATCACTTTGCCCTGCTCAACCATTTTTGCTATAAGGTTAGGGTCTCTCTTCCCTACTATCTTCTCTGTTCCTTAAGAAAGAGTCTAGAAGACCATAAGAAAAACCCCAAAAGATATCCTATTTTGCATACTGGTTTGATTAGGTTAATTGTTGAACATTTCCAAAATTTTCCTACCCTTGTTAATTTGGATTCCCCCCCTAAATTTGAGGAGGATGATACCGAACCTAGTTGCTTGGGGAATTTACCCAATTTGAGCCTGGTTAAGATGGTCCTGAGCCCACCCTCTATATAAACTGGTAAGAAAATCCTTAATCCTCAATCTGTTAATGCATGCACTGCGTCTAAGCCTGGAAGTTCTACTCTTAATACCGAAGGTGCTAGAAAGAATCTACCGGTTAAAAACCTTGTGTCGTATTCTGAAGAATCTCTTGATTCTGAGGATTCTAGTGCTAACAATAATTTGTCCTTTGTTGTCCCATCATCAGATAGAGATGTTAGAATTGGATCCCCTGGAGCCCCTGACCCTGCTAAAAGTTGCTTCAATTTTGAAAGGGAACCATCTATTGATTTCTTGGGTATAGCTAGGAATAATGTTGTTGACCATTTCAAAATTTTGAAATGGGTCTTTCATGAAATTAACAAGCTAAAAATAAAAAACTGGGTCCTTCAAAGTAAACTAGAAGAAATGGGAGCTAAGGTTGCTGTGTTAAGCAAGGAGGTAGAGCAAAAAATTACAGTGCTAGTAAAGAAATCCAAGACAATGCGGGCAAGGACAAAAGGATTGAAATAGATTTGGAAAAATGAAAAATACTGTAAAAATAATAGTTGAATAGAACAATAGGATGTCAATACATAATGCCATCATTATCAATGTTATGACTGAAAAACTGGACAAAGTTCAATAGGGGTCCTTGGTGGTTGATCTGGAAGAGGTTAAAGATAAAAACCAGGAAGAGGATATTGGTATTTCTAAGAGAACCAGGGCTAGTTTGAAGAGGAAGACTCCTCCCATGCCACAAATGGTTCAAACCTTCAAAAAGGGTGTTCAAGACATGAGGGACCTAGAGGGTTGAGATTGAGTCTATTATGAAGACTCTGGGTTAGTTGTGGTTGGTCTTTTTATTTGCTTTTCAACTAATTTTTTGTTTGACCTTCCTGGTCTTTTGTGGTTGGTTGCTGCTTTATCTAGTTTTTTCCTTTTGTGCAGCCTGTTTTATCTATTGTACTTTTTTGTCATCTCTTTTTTGATGTAAACTTGGTGGTTTCGGCTCCTGTAAAACCTGTTTTTCCCTTTACCAAAAACAAATGTAAAGTCATTGAAAGTAAATTCTCATTAAAGATAAATGTTGTATCTTGAAAAAAATTGAAAATTGTTTTTATGTTAGTGATATGGATATTCTATATATATTAAGGAAAAATGTAAAATTATAAAACAGTTATAATTAGTAATAAATCTAAAAATATTAAAGTTATTGAAGTTTCTAAATTCATATTGAAAATAAATCTTGTTAAAAATATTCTAAAATTTAAAAAACAATTATATTCTATTTGAAAATATTTTGAATTAATATATATTTTTATAATAAATATTATAAGCCATATATATTACTATAAAGCAATGATAATTAATAGTAAAAATGTCAAAATCATAATTTATTGTTAAAAATTATTTTTTAAATTAAAAATATATTCCATTTTGAAAATATTTTAAATTAATTTGTATATATAATAAATTTTATGATTTAATAATAATTTAAAGTGATATATCTATATATATATATAAATTCAAAAATGATCACATAGACCATCAAATTCCAGCGCGATCATACTCCTTTTATCTTATCGAATACGGAAGAATAATTTATAAATTCCAAAAAAAATTCCCAAACAGTAAAGTCGAGTGAAAGGACAGTTTTTTGAGCCACAATATAATTTATCATCAGTTTCTAAACAATAGAATACTACAAAACGCTCTGAATTTGTTTCCAAATCTTTTCTATTATCATTTCAATCTCTTGTTTCTAATTTAATTATTAATTTACATACTGATGTTTACGAATTTTTTAGAAATAAGACGTGGATACTATTTCCAATGAAATATAATATGAAAGATAGAGTGAGATTTCATAGCTACCTACCCAAAATAATAGGAAACTCAACAGCTGGTTTGGGAAACGGATACGTATTTCCACGGCGAGGTAAAATGACCAGAGCTCCATGGACAGTTGCTCTCAGATATGAGATATGTGCGTGCCACCACAGCGTCCCTTCCTGTTCTGTGATTGTAAAATTGTAAGTATACTTACTCCCAGGACTAATGGGACACTGCGTTATGTACCCCGGTCCATCTGCCCACCCGGATCTCAACAGCCTTACTCCATGCCTGCAAAATCATAAAACAATAAAACCTCTCGAATTTTAACATTAATCAAGAGCTTCACATCATTTTGAGCATATTTTTTCTTACCAGTTTAGGGTAACATTATACGGCCCCTTGTTCTTCACGTCTATGACAAGATTATCGCCCTCATGAACGCGGAGAGTTGGGCCAAGATACCGTCCATTCACTGTTACAATCGTCTGAGTGTTGCACACCCTGGTCACGTTCCGAGTTCGAATCTGTACAAGATTAAATAACGTAACTTAGATTACGATCAATTCATAAAATTTATAGAATTCTAGTAAGAAAACCTAACAGTGAATTTGAGGTGGACAACGGCTGCAGAAGCAGCCCATGGCGCTACAAAAGGTAAACAAAGAAGCAACCCTAATTTCAGCCCTCCCATGATTGATATTTTTCTTGTTAGCAAGCCAACTTAATCTTCTGAAACTATGAAGCACTCGGAGGTAAGGTATCTTATTTACACACAAGAAATGGCGCGTCTGAAATGGTAGAGAGATAAGAAGAACAAGACAGAACGTTCTAAAGTCAAATAAGCCGTTAGCAGGTAACATTTAGTGACGATAGATCTCATCCTCATTCTTTAACATTTGCTGCTTCAAACTTTCTTCAGTGGAAGACTGCCCCATGCGGGTGTTTGGTTTTGCTTAGTCATACGCGTTTAAACAGTGAGCGGAAAGACCGAGTTAAGAATCTCGTAATCAGACTTTCGACAGATTAATAACTTTGACAAATTCAAATTATTGTTTGTAGATTTGATTGTATATGCTGTATGAGATTTTTTTATCAATTTTCGGATCACACTAAGAAATCTAAAGGAGAAGAAATGATTATTTAGAGACCAGTGCTAGATTAAAAAGAAAGATGTGAGAAGAGGATAAAAGGAGCAATCTTGATATATAAATTTAAAATTAAGGTATAGTTTTAGTAACAGCATTTGAAGTTAATTTTAAGTTTTAAATTGTGTGACAACATTTTTTATAAAATTAATTATTTATCTTAAATTATAACATTTTTTTTTTTAATATTAGTTCTATAGATCTATATAATTTTGACTAATAAATTTTGAAAAAATAGTATTCTTTCTATAAATTTTATAATATCACATAATATAATAATATAATTAATAAAAATTTAAAAATATTTGATTTAATAAAAAATAATTTAATTTATTTCAAATAACTGAATAAATTCTTCTAAACTAATGTTATAGTTAAAAAAAGAAAAATAGCTTTCATAAAATGAATTTTTTTCACTGAAAGATATATATATATATATATATATATATATATATATATATATATATATATAATTTAAGGTGTAGTTTTTAATAGCAACATTTGGAATTAATTTTAAGTTTTAAATTGTGTGATAGAGTCCACACTTTTATAAAAAATTAAATAATTATCTATCTTCAATTATTTAAAATTATTATTATTTTTATTAATGTTGACTCTACAAGATATAAATAATTTTGACTAATAACTTTGACAAAATAATATGTCCTTTATAAATTTTATAATAACATAATATAATAAATGTACCTTTAAGATGTTTGATTTAATAAAAGATAATTTAATTTTTTCCAAATAATTGAATAAAATAATACAATAAAAAAAATAGATAATCTGTATAGTCAACAATTTAGAAAACAACTAGTTCAGGAGTTTTAATGAATAGTCTTGTCTGCATATACTACGTAAATATTCTTGAGTTTACCAGAAAACGTCGTAGCATTTATTGTAGTTGACCTTTTACCTTTTCGGCAGTATATGCATAAAGTTGACTAATTTTAAACATTTATCAATTTGACTTTAATGTTGTTTGTTGTTCTTATCATACGAGTTGGAAACCAAATTGAACTTGCCTAAAATCCAAGTGAGATGACGTGTCACGGTGATTAAAGGTAGAATCCTCCCATGTTTTGTCTTCAACATTATATTTTTGTAATAAAATATATATCTAGCGTTATATTATCATTGATGGTTTCAAAATTTTCTCTTCTATCAAACTAGTACTTGTATTCATTGGAGGTTCAAGGGGTACGTTGATAGAAATTTAAAAGTAAAATTTAAATATATTTTAACATTTTATTAGATGGAATACTATGAAAGTTGATTGTATGGAAATGATCTAAAACTAGAAATGATAATTTGAGATCGGTGTGGTAAGTGTTAAAATTTAGTTTGAAAGGCGAAGGGTGAATATTTTGACACATGAAAGATGGATTTTGGCTCAATTCAGGGTGAATATTTTGACACATGAAAGATGGATTTTGGCTCAATTAAAACTGCTATGATCTATAAATTAGATAACATGTTGGATACGATTAGATAAACAAATGATACGAATTGATTAAAACAATATGATAGCTAAGAGAAGTGCATGCTTTAAGAGAAACTTTAATAAATTGGTTTTAAAAGATCATTCTTTCGAGAAAAAGAGCCTTTTTAATCATGTTTGAGCATTACCTTACAATTTCGTCATATTCTTAATAAATATTTGTTGATCAATCAAAATTAAACTGTAAAATTTATAGACATTTATTCAATGCATTATGATGGTTTAAGAGTGTAATTAGTTCAAAGAAATTAAACTTTAATTGTTCCACTTTTGGTTGATTGGTGTAATTAACTAATAAATCTTTTCTATAATTTTTTAAGTTTAAAAATGTTATTCTAAATCAAAAAAGATGTTTTCTCAAAAAATTACTCAAATTATTCCTTTCAAAATAACAAATCATTTTCAATTGACTGAATAAATATTTTCTGTTAACAAACCCATTACATCCTTTACCGGTACAATTCCTAATTATAAATATTAAATATTAAAAAGCTTTAAAAACCATGAACTATAACTTTTTAAAATTAAAAAAACAACATACCAATACCAACTAATTACTTTGAACTGTAGGCAGTAGTCCTCCACTTTTGACCTGAGTCGTTAATCCTTATCAAGTACTTAACATCCTCGTTAAACCATAGCAAGGGACTTACCTCAAAATTTTGCATTCAACAGTGTTGAAGAGAAAAATGGGCAGAGTCTGCAAGAAAAAAATTACAAAACTCTACCAAAGGAAAAAAAATTATAAGATGAGACGAACCAAAACCAATCACCTTACATATGCTGCTTCAATCTATTCACAATAAATGGAAAGTAGATCTACAAAAAAATATCTTTGACATGAGAAGATAACAACGGAACTGTTTTTTAATTTCCAAAAATATAATTCACTGAAACCATGGCAAGTGACTTACCTAAACATTCTGCACAAATTGTGTCGTGCTGCCAACGATGCCAATACGAGAAAATGGGCAGAGTTTGCACGAAAATTTTACAAAACAACAGATTTGTTTTCAAATGAGATGAACCAGAACCAATCTGATCCATCCTGTTGCTGCTTTAATGTATTCACAATAAAGTTAAAAACAAAAAATGGATCTATAAATATATGGATTTTAGGGCTACTGAAATCCGATCTGATTCACTAATTTCTTCATTATTTTCATGACTGGTGATCTTATTTACAGTAATCCCCTTTTGAGTATCACATTCTTGATGTCTATCACCTTACACTTATTTGTACTGGAATCACCGAATCGCAAATACAAGAAGCAACACATGTCTTACTTGCAATCATCTATTGGTACGATGATAACAATCACTGTGCTGATGACCCAAGTTCAAATCCTCTAGAGCTTGCTCCCCCAGTGATAATGCAATAGGGATATAAAGAAGACCTGAGGTTGGACATATATTCTTAACAAAAAAGCCTTTTTGTGTTTGACATCGCACTTCTTGTGTAGTACTTTCATATTTAGGATGTGGATGCATGTAAGTCGGCACGTAAATTTTCTTGGTAGGTGCTACAAGGCAACTTTAAAAGAAATTTGCAATGGAAGTAGTCCCATAGTATAAAAATCTTATGGTTGGGCTGTAAATTTTTTAGGAGATAATATGTATAAATTTTGTAACTACAACTCTTTTATTTCAAAGAAAGTTTAAATAAACTTAGACTAAGACCATTTGTACGCTGCCACTTAGGAAAAGAGTTTCCTACATAATCGGAGAAACTGTAGGGAACTCCAGACCCTCCATTTTCCCCACCTACTCAAAGCGTCTTCCTAACTACATGGTCCCATGGGGGGGCTTGGGCTTCTATTTCTATGGAGAAGGAGGTCCCATGGGAAAAAAAAATCAGGCTACGGGATTAATTGGAATGTTTTCCAGAAAAATAGGAGCCCCTACAGTATAGGAATGAATATTTAAGCTGGTGAAATTGGGGTGGGGCTAGAAATTGCCCCTACAGCTTAGGAGTTTTTTATGCCATTTGTCTCTCACCTAAAATTTTCAATTCTTATTAAAAAATAAAAAATGAGAATTTTTATTTATTTATTATTTTTTATCAAAGCACTATAGTTCATTCCTTAAATTTTGGAGTTTAAAATTTTAAGCAGAATTGCAAGATTAAATCCATGGGACCAAGAACTTAAAAATATTCCTAAAAAAGCTAAGCAGCGTACGTTGAGATTTTTAAGGAAGCCCCCCTCCATGGGACCGTACCCTAAATACTTGTCTACACCTCATTTTTAGGGACATACTAAAATTTTAAGCCTTTATCCGTTTCATTTTTCTGGCCCCACCTGCTCATTGAAAATAGGATTTGTCACCCCTGTATTTGAACCTTACCATAAAAAGATGTTCAAATAGGAACCCCAAAGCATGAGCACAAACTCAGCGACATCAAATAGTATAAGGGAAATAAAAAATGAGGACATCACAAAGCACAGGGTATTGCATCTCTTTCCTCTAGCAAATATGGTATTCATTATTCACCACCACCATGTGGTCGAGCAGAAAACTATTTCATCATTAAACCACATAATGATGATTTATCAATACCAAACCTTAACACCTTTACCTTGTCACTCTTGCAGACAAACAACAAAGAATCTTTCACATCCCTATCAAAATATCAACAAACCACGTGAATTAAGAGAAAAATCAAATACTATTATTCAACTAAAGATGAAGAGTACTTCATATTTAACTATGTATGTGTATTAATGGAAAAAGTATCCCTTTTCTTGCTTGATTTGAGAATAATTGTCATTGAATTAACCTAATTTTGTCTAGGTTTAATGTTGTAATGTGTTGTAACACATTCACATTGATTTTGGCCCCTTTTTTAATAAAAAGTACATAACTTGTACCCTAGTTTAGGTGTTGTAAAGTGTTGTAACACACTTTCACACTTGCCTAGGGCCCTCTTAATTAATTGTGGTTAATTAATGTTAATTAGCCCCTTTAATTAAAATTTAAGTCTTATTTGTGGCACCTTATGAAGATCTATCTTGAAACCCATAATTCAAATTACATAACATTTAATTGAAGAAATTTGAGGTCCTAGAAATTGGTGCTAAGTCCCATTTTCCCAAGCTGGTGAATGGGTCCTCCCTCTATAAGACCCCCCTTTTCTTTGCAAATTCTACATGGGTTTTTGATGTATTTTCATTCCTCAAAGGTAAGGTCCTGGAAAATAGTGCCAGGACCCATTTTCCCTAGGTGGTGAATGGGTCCTCCCTTAATGAGGACCCACTTTTTAAATTTCAATTTGGTAGGATTTTAATAATGTTTGTTTCTAGATTTGGTGTCAGTTTGAATTATTTGAATTTTAGGGTTAATCTATTGATTTGGTATAAATAAGGGGTTAATTCACATTTTTTCTCCTACCAAGTTGAAGTTATCATAAGAGTACATTCGCAAGATAATTATAGAGAATTTAAAGAGAATTTCAAGGCATATTATCAAGGTTTTATTGCAGCAATTCAAGATCATTTCATTATGTGATAAGGGTTTAGTGCATTCCTACATGTTGTTGAGCTAAGGTAGTGGATGTAACATTGAAGATCTACTTGCAAGTATTGTTATACATCTTTTTCAAGGATCAAGATCTACATTCTTCATGGCCACTACATATTAGATTACAGATTTATCTTCCAAGATAAAATCAAAGGTATCAACATTGCACATTTCATGTTTCATGTTTTAATTTCATTATCTCATCATTTGGTTTAATTAATTACAAGGGGTTTGACTTAGAAAAACCCCTATTCACTAATAATCAACAAGTTTTTCTTCCATTGAGTGTGTGCTTTTAGACTTATAGGTTGAAGATCAAGTGGAGAAGAAGTTTAGAGAAAAATTGTCAAAGTTGTCAAGTTGCAAGATTGATCTTTATAGTGTAAGAATGAAGAATTGAAGCTACACAATTTATTACAGGTTTTTGGGAGCTAACAAGCAAGAATTTGAGAGTGCAGAGATCTCAGTTTTAGAAACCCTAACAAGGACCCATTTACCACTAAAGGAGAATGAGTCCTTTGTACCCTAAAAATAGACTTCTTGTAGCAAGGTACACATCATTTTGAGTTCTAAAAGCTCCCCTCATAGTTGCTATTCTTGAGTTAGCTTCTAATTATTATTTTCATGTTTTGACCCTAATAATTGCATGTTTTGTTTGGAAAAAATTAGTGGTTCATCATCTTGTTGATTCATTTTGGTGAAACCCTTTTTCCACCTAAATAGTATGGGAATCCATTCTCTAAGGAGCCATGGCTAATGGTGTCATGGTTTAAAACCACCCAGAGCAATAAAGCAACACATAACTCTAGCACATGTGGCTAGGTTCTGGTGTAGTATTTGTTGGGTACATTTGAGTGTGATTTAAACTTATCAATCTTAAGAATGTGATCCAACCTTATCCCATAGGAATTAAAGGTAGCGGTAAGCTTCCCCACGAATTTCCCAATAGTAAACAAAAAGAAGAAGAGCAGAGTTTGAGAATCCATTTTAGAGAGTTTCTTACCTAATCCACTTGTCTAATAATAAACCCAAAAAATAACACAAATCCAAGGTAAGTGAACCTTAGTTTCCTTGTATTCTACTAAAATTTATATTCACCAAAATCCATTCAAAAAGCATTGCATAATAATACAAAATAATCTCTTTAGCATTCTAGATGTAGTTGACAAGCTGGTGCAGTAATAACAATAATTGATACACTCTAATAGAAGTCTCAAAGAAAAACTAATTCCCCTTCCAAATAAAAAATAATTTTACCAACATTAAAGAAAAAGTTTCAACCCCTTTCTAGCTATGCACCTTGTTTCTTAAAATTTATACACAATTGTAAAGATTAAAGCTTCTTAAATCTCTTAGGCAATAGGATTCATAGTTGTTTAAATTTTTTCCCCTTCACCTATGACCATACCCTTTACATAAAAGTGGGCAACTATAATCTAATTATTTTTGTGTAAGGTTTTATCTACAACTTGGGTTGTATCACTATTAGTTTGAAAGATCAAGAAATTGATTGATTTTGTTTGAATACCTCCTAGAGGATAGGCTGTAATTAGAAAGAAATAAAATTAGTTTATAATTGCATTGAACCTTAAAGAAAAGTAGGGAAAATATAAAGAGGGAAGTTATCCAGTGCTAGGAAGTATCTGAGTATCATGTGTTTTTCCTAAACTTATCTCAACTAAGTTTGAACTTATGGTGGATTAAGCATATGAAATTTATTTTCACCTATTCTTTATTTATTTGCTTACCAAGCAAGTGGATTGAATGATTTTGATTCTACCTTCATGATTACTGCTTTCTATCCTTTTTAGTGCCACGTCATATCAATACTGTGCAAAAACATAAAGCGGTAGCAGTGAATCATATATCTAAATTTCTTGCTATCAAATGGAATAAATATTTGTAATATTTTTTCTTTTATGTAGTTATCAAGTCAGTAGATTTTCCTCCAAAATCCATAGGTGAGAAACATAGAGTACTTCAATCAACCTTTATATTTGGTAGATTGATTTCAGTATTTTCCAATTTAATCATATTTTATTTCCAAGTTAAAGTTACTAGTTTGGTTTCAAGATGGACATGCCTTGTATAATGCGTTCTCATGATATTTTGAATACTCAAAATTTTTTCTATTGACAATCTTTAATTTGTCAAATCCTATGACTTGCAAATTTTGTATAGATAAGAAAACCTAATTCAATATTTTCATCAACCTTAGTTAGTGATTTTGGTAGATAATTTGGGGGAAATATAGTGCAATAATGAACAATCAGGATTATCTAGTGAGGTTCTAATAACACTCTATTTGATATTGAACAGAAGGAAAATGCATGTCAATCAAAGGTATGATCTCTACATTTTCTATACATAGTATAGAGATTTCTATTGTTGAGCCTACAACTTCATTAGTAGTCCAACATGTGGCTTTAGCTTTTGAGTGACCCACAAGATGCTGCTTTTTATTTTCTTTGATGAATCATGGATGTAAAGTGTAAAGCAATGATACTAGTTTTCCTTTTGTGTTCAATTAGTATTGGTAAAAGAGAATTCCAGGCAAGGCGTTCTGAAGTAAATGGAGGAAAAACAACAATGTGGAATTCATATTTTTCTTTGGGGTATGTGTAGGATCATGATGGGCCAAAAAGTGGCAATATGATGGGTATGTGGCTAATGACTTTATTTTTTTCCAAAAATTGATGAAACAAAAAGGGTTTTTAAAAGAGATTCTCAACTTTCCACCAATATAAATTATGCTTTACTTTGAATTTAATAAATAATTATTATTCATTTTCTATTTGAATTACAACTAAAATCCTAATTGATAGGTTGATTAAAAAACATCTATAGCTTTCAAATAGTATCACAGTTTTTGAATTTGAAAAATGTGTCACATTCTATGCTTCACATACTATAGGAATAAAAAAAAGAGAAATGAATTTCATGAAGTTTTGACCAAGTTAAAGTGGTTAGACATACGAGTGTTTATATTTTTTGAAAGTTGTAATAAAAATTAATAATTAATTATTTACTTGGAAAAAAATTATGAAAAAATATGCATCACATCGAGACATGAGTCATCTACTTATATCTAAAATCTTATAAAAAATATTATAATTTTATTGTGGTTAGGGTAGTCAGATAGACTCCTACTTATTTTTTCCTTGAAATTTAAGTACTATTGCATTAAAATTTCAAAATTTCACCAAATAGATTTTTTTTTAAAATAAACCTAGTAGTTTAGAAACTACATTGAATTTGCTAGAAATTTTATTTTTACATATTTTTGAAATAATATAGATAACTTATTCAAATAAAGTTGCCTAACTTTGATTTTTTGCAATTTTTTGCCACTTAAGGGCTTGTTTTTTCTATGATGATCCTACACATACCCTTTGTAAGCGACTATTTTTGTAAATACAATGTTGTACTTTGTTATTTTCCTTGATTATCTCAATTTTTTGTGGCCCATTACTGAATCTTCAAGACAATCTAATGGCAACACTTATTGATAGCAAGGGCAAAGCCATTTCTTAAACAAGTTTGTTTGCAAAGAACTTTGTGAGTTTCTTCTTGATATATGGGATTGAGACTATGTTGAACAGTGATAAGTTTAAGAAATGTCCATCTAAAAAAGATATAAATCTTGGTGAATCATTCATTTTTTTAGAAAAATATATTAATTTATATTAGCAAACCTTTCCTTTTTTAAAAAATAATATTAATTTTATTAGCGATTTTTTTACATCACTAAAATTTAATAGAAAATTTTGGTGTTCATCTTTCTTAAAAGATAATACGAAAATGCATTAGTTATGATGGAAAATCCATCCAATCTAAAAATAATTCTCATGGAAATGTAGGAACTTGTGGGTGGAAATTAGCAATGGGTTTAAGGGGTAAACTATAATATATACTTGACACCATTGTTTTAAAATATAATATAGTGACCCTCATTGTATTCTATAAGGTAAAATATTCCCATGATCTATAATTCTCATGGGGCTCAAAAATTCTTTTAGATAATTGATCTAGTCTCATTGTACTCTGTGAGGTAAAATGTACCCACAATCTATAATTCTCATGAGACCTGAAATTATGGGTTGTATGAGCATTATAGATTGTGGGTACATTTTACCTAGTGGAATACAACAATGACCATTAGATTATATTATAAATCAATGGTGGAAACTAAAGATTAGAAATAACAACCTAAATCATCTAATAAAATTGATATACTATTGGCAAATTTATCTAGATTTCCACTATAATTTATAAAATTTAGGCAAATCTGATCTAATCATGTATTGAATATTGTGGCCCAAATTTTCATGTTAAAATTTTTAATAAAATAAATTTTTTAGAAATTTAAATAGGACTATAGTAAAATTTTGTAAAAATGTCATGATTCAAGTCATGGTATAGCTCAAACTATTAGCCAATTGGTGAATATTAGCCACTAAAAAAATCACCGATGTTGAAATATTTATTGCATCACATGAAAATATGAACACATTTGTAGAGATTGGAACCCCAATTATTGTTGAGAAGGGCTCCTTGGAAGAACTATTTCCCCTTAAACATGGTTTGTGTGTTCATCTTAGGGTAAGCTTTGTTTTAAAATTGGAGGAGCATATAATAAATCAATTAAAATTCTAAATATCCCTATCAAACTCAAATTCAATCATCAATATAGAATGCCAATGAAAAATGCATTTGAAAAATGAAATACTAACCTTGTGGGTTTTCATTTTATATTCTTTTGTGGCCATAACCATCATAGGATTCTATCCTTTTCCACTAGAAGGATGAATTAGAGATGATGGCCTTCCCATGACCAATTAAGAAAACTTTGTTCTTCTTCCACTTGAACTTAATTTTAACGAGCAACCCAATAAAGATGATCTCCAAGGAGAAGGATTGAGAATTTTTATTATTACAGGGTATGCATGCAAAAATTTATAAAAGATGAGGCGAACCAATACTAGTCTTCCTATAGCCGCCGCTTCAATCTATTCACAATTAACAAAAAATAGGTCTAAAAATATCAACATTTTAGAGCTACTATATTTGTGATGCTAAGACAATGAATGGTGTCATCAGTGAATTAAATCTAATGATAATGAATTTATTGCATAGATAGAAATTAGATCTACAAAAATATTTTCAGGCATTAAACAACTTTCTAGTAACGTGAAGATGGTTTGAAGGTGGCTTAAACCTATTTGCAGGTTGAGATAGGTATGCTAGGAATTTGTCGACTCACAAGTCCAATTATAGTAAAGTCTATCAACTAATTAAATGGAATCTGACATCATTTTATTTTCTTTAATAATATATAATTTAATATTATCTACAATATATTAATAATTGTTATAATAATTATTTATAATGTAATTAAAATAATTATATTGTTTTTATATACTGTTATAAGTAGTATAATAATAATATGTAAATATAATCAAGTAGAAAATTATTTTACAATAACATCAATCAAATAGAATATGGTGACAATATAAATTAAAAAATATTTTAAAATAACAAATATATGTTAAAAAATAAATAAAATTATAAAAACTATTTTTAAATAAATTTATAATATTTTTCAAATAAAAAAAAATAATTCTTCATAAATATCTTAAATGTATTTTACAATAATATAAATTGTTTCAATTTACATTATGTGAATACTTTTTTTTTTTTTTTTTATGAATAGATGTTTGCTTTATCATTTATAAGAAATAAAATTACACATATTCACAAAAAAGGGTGGGTGGATATGAAATCAAACTCCAATAGTTCAAATGGGGTTAACATGGGAGGTCCAAACCCTCTTTATCTTGATCATCATGAATGAGGGGAGAGTTCTGGTCATTTCTCCATATATCAACAAGATCAAAAGTGTCAATGGGAGGCTCCCTACCCTCTTTATCTTTATCTTGATTGTCATGAGTTGGAAGTGTCCATGGGAGGGTCCCAACCCTCTCTATCTTATCTTGATCATCATGAGTTGAAAAAATAGTAGAGCCAATCATGAAAACTTGTTGGAGCCATTCTAGTGAGAGGCTCCACCAAAAGGCCACCCTGGGGTTCCCACAAGAGGTAAAGAGACAATCTAAAGAACTATTTTTATTTTATTAAGAATTATTTTAACTAATTTTTATTGGATAATGTAAATAAACTAAAATCATTTTTGAATAGTTGTAAAGTAAAAAAAAATATCTTTCAAGAAAATAAAAAATTAAATATTTCTTAAATAGTTTAAAAGGAAAATAAAATACATCTTTTTTAAGTAAATAAAATAACATATTTGTAAGATTTTTAATATCCATGTATAGAAATTTAGGTAAAATTTGTATTTAAATAAAAAATAAATAATTATAAAATATTCTAATAAAGAATCATTTAGAATCAAATTATGAGAAAAAACACTACGTAATAATTATTTTATTTTATTTACATTGCAAAGTTTCTTAAGGATTTTTTAACTTAAAATTTATTTATTTTACATTAAAATTATTATATATTTTTAAAAATTACTTAAAAGTTATTTAATTTTATTTATTTTAGAGTTATAAAAAATTGCTATAATATTTCATGTGTTTTGTTACTCATTTTTTAGTGAATAAATAATAATATAAGTATAAAAAATATAAATAAAATAAAATAATTTTTTTAAAATAATTTTAAAGTAAAATAAAATAACTCTTAAGAAAATTAAAAATACTTAAACTTATCATCTATATTAATTTTTCATCTAATGTAGCATTCATTTATTTTGGGGGTCTAGTGATTATTCAATTAATTATATTCATATACTATTATTATATTAATATAATCTTCTTTTTGTAATTCTATTGATTCCTAATATTATATTTATATTATATTATACTCAATATATGCATAATTTAATTAATATATTAAATTGATATAAAACATTAAACAATTAGCAAAAATGGAAATTATCAACTTTGAATCTATCAATAAAACTTAAAGTCAACTAATCAATAAAATAGTTAAAATTATCATAGTTTTTAGTTTGACAAAACTATGCTTCTAGGTTTTGGCTATCAAAGTTAAAATCAACTAATTAATCAATTATTTATTTTGAGGAACAAACTCAAATTCAACTATGCTAATAATATTTGTGCCTAGAATGAATCAAACTTGGGATCAAAGTCATCCCTAACAACTATAATCTTCATTTACCTAATAACATTGGGATACATTCAAATTGCATAAGTTTATTGATCTCAAATTGACATCCAATGTATCTCTAAAACACTATATCATCTCAACTCATCCATCAACTAGTCATAAACTTCTTTTGTCATGGTAATAAAAAGACAAATACTCATTACCACATAATACATATATACTAACATACAAATTTTTTAACTAATGCCTAGTGCGACAATGGAAAAAGTATCCCTCTACATTTTCACACTTAATTTGGGAATGATTCGCATTAAAATGGGCCTAATTTTTCCTGGATCTAGAGTTGTAATGTGTTTTACACATTCACATTGGATTTAGGGAACTTTTGAGCTAAATTGACCTAATTTTGTCTTAATTTGATGTTGTAAAGTGTATTGATTTACACCTTCACATTGAGTTTTTATCCCTCTTGCATTTATGACTTTCATATCATCATTAATAGGACTTTAGGTCCCTTTAGTATGCATCCCAAGGCTTATTTCAATCAAAATCCTCACATAGCCATCAAATATACTTAATTTCTTAACTCCCTAACATTTCCTCCACTTGAAAATGCTTGGTAGGACCCATACACCACTTTGGGCATATGAGTCTCATCCAAATGGTAACTATACACCACAAGTGGCATATGAGTCCCATTGGGCCCTTTTTTAGGGTTTTGAGTGTGAAATTAGGGTTTGAAGTTCAAATTTCATGAATGTCAGCTTTTGGGATCTAATAAATGGGAAATTAGATGGATTTTCTATATAAACAAGCTTTCAAATCATTATTTCATCTAAGAATTCATGATATCATCCTAAGCTATCAAGATTTAAGCATTGAAAGATTTTACAAGAGTGTCAAGAGAGTTTACAAGAGCATTTCTAAGGCATTGAAGGACAAAATTCTTCATCATTTGTTGTAGCAATTCAAGATCCATCATCATGCCAAGATCATCAAGCATCAAAAATGTTGTTGAGCTAGTGTTGTAATGTATCATTAAAGATCCATTTACAACATTGTTTCATATCAAAGTTCAAGATCAATATCTACATTCTACATGGCCATTTCATGTTAGATTGTTGATTGACATCTCAAGAAATTATTCAAGGTATCATTGTTCATGTTTCATGTTCATGTTTGATTGTTTCATCACAAGGTTTAATTACCTAAACCAGGTTTGACCTAGGAAAACCCCTATTTCATAACAATCAACAAGTTTTTCTCCCTCTCTACATGCGTGATTGCAAATCTAGCTGTCTTAGATCTTGAAGATCCTTTGAAGAAAAAAAATGCAAGATTGAGAGAAGTTATCAAGTTGTCACAAGGTTTTCATCTTCACAGAAAGTCATCTACAGGTCTGAATTCAAAGTTTCATATCCAACCAACCACACCAAGGCTCCAAGTCATTGATAGCTAAGAATAGTGGGTTGCCCTGACTCACCTCAAGATGATGGGTGTTTTACAATGAGGATCAAGAATGAAGAGCACTGTCAAGTGCTTCTATCACTCTACAAATTCAAAATTTTGAATAGGGCTAGATGACCTAGTTTCTAGAGTCTAAATTGCACCTTAAACAAAGCTTCGAGGATGACAACACGGGTCTAGAACAATAGCATGGTGCGCTAGTGTCTCTTTGGTACATTGGCATTCATATGACCAAAAAAAATAAAATGCAATAAAAATAACCAAAAACCTACTAAACTACCTAGCTAACTGGTTTTAACAAAATGGACAGAATGATGAAGTATGAAAAGTATGTAAATGATAAAATAGGTAGATGAATACAAGGGTGAAAAATATCAAATCACAAAAGTTCTAATTTTTCGGTGATGTCCATGCATGTCCACATACACAAAAGAAAGAGGGGAAAAATGTTGGGCTGTATAGGGGTTTGCCTCAGTCAAACCCTTGCTTTGGTGTTTCCACCTCCATAAATAGCTAAAAAATACACAAAGCAGAAAGTACGATAAAGTAAATAAGAAAGGAAATTATTGAACACTATGAAAGGTGCTATGCTATTCTATCAAACCAAAAAAAGGAAAATGAAGTGCTACCACCTCCACCCAAAGTATCTCAATTCCAATGAAGAGACACCAATACATTTGAATGCAAAATCCGATGAAACTGTTCAACAAAATATGTAAAATTTGATGTTCGTCGGGTGCTTGTAAAATTTGATGTGTAATTTTAAATTTTTGAAATTTTATCCTTGATGTTTGTCAAAATTTCAACAAAACTGGGGCTCGTCAAAATGCCGGATATCATTTTTGTCGTATTTTAGACAAACATGAAAAATAGAAGAAAAAAAAATTGTGGCCGACATAAAGAAAAGTGAGCTCGTGCCTAATTTATTGCAACAATGTTTTACTCTACTTGAGACAGTTTGTGGAGAACTAAGGATGATTTTCTTGGGAAAAATTAGAAAAAAATCAAGAAGATATCGCCAGGTTGAGGGTAGTCATTTTCTTTTTGTAGAATTTAGTTGTGAAGTTAGATTTGTAGTTTCGGGTTTGAAAATCATATTTTAAAGCAACATCTCATCAGATTTCATTTTTAGAGGTTAATGGTTTTGAGAATTTCATGTCTAGATTTTGTTGTGTGGAATCACCATAAGATCACAACCAAGGAACAGATTCTTGTGATTGTAATTATGTGATCCATAACTCTATTGGTCATGTGGTACAGTTGTGCTATAACAAATATAGGATGCATTCATGTGTGACCCAAGTTTAATGTGGCTATGTTGTGATAGAAATGGAGGCACTCATAATGTAGTTAATTCAGGTTGTATAATGTAGGTGTCAATCATCATTGGGTGCATTCAGGTTGTCTCAAGTTTAATAGGTTAGGATGTAATTATAGCATGATTGAAGAGTGGTTACCTCTTGCTGCAATAAAGAGCCTATAACTCTAGTTGATATGTAGAGTGGTTGTGTTATATCAATTATGTAGTGCATTGCACAACCTATGTTTAATGGGCTATTCTAGAGAGTGATCAAGATTTTCTAAACCTTATGAATGTTACTCTACATATATTTGCATAATCTCAAATTCCTTCAGAGGCTTTTAAAGTATCAATGTATCCTATATAGGGTTTAGAATGATTTCTTTTAATTAAAAAAATAAATAAATGATATATTTCCCTATAATTAGATAATGTGGAGATCTCCTAAATCTTCCCCAACACACTATCCTCTTTGGCACTATATTCATTACTCCATCTACTAGGGTTTTGCATGTGACATCTTTAATATATTCATGACCATGGCTTTTAAATAGATCTCAGTCTTTGCTTTAATCCTTTTCATGATAACCCTTGAGTTCCATAATCCACCTTCAATCTCTTCTAAGAACGTTGTCTTAAGCTAGACTACATAGTATTCATATAAAGCAAGTCCTTCATACCTACCATTGTTCCAAACCACCACTCACTACCTTGCTTAAAATATTTCCTCCATAAGCACAATAGCATGTTTTAAAATCATGGTTGCCAGTGATTGACCATTAAGGTCACCACTTTCATCATAAAGATACAATGATATTTTTGTCTTCAAACTCAAGGCATTACGGAAGATGAATTGTTTGTTGTGTACGATTCAATTTTCTTGCACATTTACTACTTTGCTAACTTTCTTTAAGACAAGGTATTGTACCCTTAGTTGCAATCTTAACTTCCTTTCATGAACATCCTTCTATAAAATCAAACTATGCCCTATAAACTGCCTACTTACTACAGGGGACTCATTGTATCATGGTATTGTAGTTCTTAAATCCTTCAACCTTATTGACACTACTTCACAGTCTACAAGGTATTATTCACTATTCTCCAATATTTTATGAGTCTCAAAACACTGCTCAAACATGCAATCCACTACCTCCATTATACATTAATGGCTAAGAAGAAACATTGAACCTATGATTACCACTGTTACTTCATTTGGATATTCATTCCCTGATTGCATTTTCCTTGTCTAACACTACCAAAAACATTTGAAAAAACCTTAAGGTCAGCAAGGGGGTAAGGAAACTCACTGTTAAAACCTCCACTTTACTATGCAAGGTTTGAGCTTTATTATCTTGTCACTGCTCAGCCTCTTTTTGACTATCACATCTCAAGTGACTGTCATTCTTCTTACCGTAGATTGCATTTACAAATGTCACTAAGCTACATAGTGTGCTTGTTATTGGCTACAATCTTTAGATTGCAAGATTTTATTATTACCTACAATGTCTCAATCTTTCTGGTATTGCAACCTCACTAATCCGCTATAGTTATTGTTTATGTTTATATAGAAGCCTAGGGTTTGTACCCTAATCATGCTCTTACCAATGCTTCTGTTGTTTTTTATTAGGGCTCTTTGAATGTTGAGGGCCCTAGGAATAAGCTCGTCATAAGAAGTGACACATTTCATCTTTAACTAAAAGGATAAATCCGTATTGGCATTAGCAATGATGATTCTGACTTGTTGCTCCTTAGGAATGGGTCACTTGCTCTTACTAGATCACTACCTCCATTATTGTAGGAAGTTTGTGATTAGGTTCAATATTATGATTTTAGGAGTCTTAATAGTTGGAAATCATATTAAAATTAGAATTTAATAAGTTTTAGAATTAGCATTTTAAAGTGTTTTTTGGGGTCATTAACTTCAGACTATCTTCTCTTTCGCAGGGGTGGTTGCATGCCAAATTTTTTTCGTGTAAAATATCAGAATTATTAGATTATGATACATGTCTATAAATAAAAATTATTGGAGTGTGAGTTTGATATTTTTTGAAGATCTAAATAGTCAATCTTGGTAAAGAAAAATCATGGTCAGATAATATTCGTCCAAAACAAAATGAAAAGACACTTGATAGATTGTGGGCTAGATTGAAAGGAAAGGGTGATGGGAAATGTTATTGTCTTCCAATAATTGCAAGGGCTTAAAGATGAGACAACTTTTAATCACAACAGTTGAGAAACATTATAGGCAACATGGTCACATTGAATGGGGGCATGATTATCGTCCATTGGTAAGTTGTTCATTATATGTGTTTAGATTGATTGAATTTGTAAATGTTTATATCATTTTAACATTATATATATATATAATCACTTGATCATGATAATGGTTTATTTGTGTCAATAATTATTATAAAGGTTGGGCACCCTAGGGTAGATGATATGGATTTTCACGGGCTGAAGAATGTGGTTTTGCAAGCAGACGAACATGGAGCTGTGAATATCAAACATGAAGTTAATGATCCTATGGAAGAAGATGATCATGTGCCAGAAAAAAAGGTTGAAGATGATGGTAGGAAAACATTGATCCATGACACATTTAGTGGTAGAGCTGATCATGATGATCAAAATGACTTTGATGATGTTCATGATTTACCTATACTTGAGAAGGCATACGAGCCCCTTTATGAAGGCTCCGAAACAACTCTTATCTCTGTTGTATTGTTGCTATTGAACTTGAAGGTTATGAATGGTTTATCAAACATAGCAATCTCACAGATGTTAAGGTATGTCATATATGTCATCTTTTTTCATCTATTTTAATTGTTGTTAGATCATCACTAGTAAATAAAGGATGAAATATGTATCATTAATATTCTTTATATGAACAAATTGTTTTTTGTTGTAGATTGATTGACCTGAATTTTTGTTATCACCATCAAATAATTTACCTTGCTCATACTGCGATTTATGTGCCATTATGAAAGATATTGGAAAGAAGTATCAAGCAATAGATGCATGTCCCAATGATCATATTATATATCATAAACAATAGGAATTTGCAATAGAATGCTTGGAATGCCATATCAGTAGATATCAAATAGATCAACTAACAAAAAAGGTGCCTTGCAAGGTTCTTCATTATATTCCCATTATTCCACATATGCAACGATTATTTAGGTGTAAAAGCTTAGCGTAATTTATGGATTACCATGCATGAAATAGAAGTGGAGATAACATTCTTCGAATGCTTGTGGATGGTTTTGCATTTAGGGACATGGAGGAAAAATGGCCACACTTTAAAGAAGAACCTCGTAATCTCAAGCTTTCATTGGGAGCGGACAATGTCAATCCATTTGGAGAGTTGCGATCTATTTACTCAGTGTGGCCTATTTTTGTTATCAACAATAACATTCCTCCATGGATGTTAATAGAGAGGGAGCACATAATGTTATCAATGATTGTTCCAGATTTTTTTACATCAATTTTCTTTAACGTAGTAGTATCTCATTTGTCTTATTTGTTGCATAATGACTTATATTTTTTTCATTCAATAGTCATGTACATTAATTTATATATATTGCAGTAAAATGGTTATAATAATTATGTAATGTTTATGTTGATTCAACTAGGTAAGTACCAAGTTAAAGATATGAATGTATATATCAAACCTCTTATCGATGAGTTACTAAAGTTATGGAATGGCATCACTACGTATGATGTCTCTAGACCAATAGGAGAAAGATAATTTCAATTCCATGCAATGCTTGTATGGACAATTCATGATGCCCCAGGGCTAACACATTTTGTGGTATGTTATAACGTTCGAATACACTTTAACAATATTTAATTTGATGAAGTAGATATCATGCATGTTTTTAAAATAATCTATTCATTATATATAATGAAAAAAATTGATATATTTAAACCAATTATATATCATCTTGTAGGTCTTCAAACAAAGGGAAAGTTTGCATGTCTAATTTGTGGTCCAAAGATGAAATCTCATCACTCAACAAGTTTAGGAAAGTAGGTGTTTGATGAGTATAGGCAATTACTCCATAAAAATCATAAGTATCGAACTACTGAAAAACATCTTTTCAATGGGAAAGACGAGACTACATCAAAACCACAAAGAATGTCACCTCATTAATCATCAAGGTTATACATTGGATCAAATTGTTTATCTTTCATATATGATATGTTTTGAATTTATATTTTTATATTGTGTTGTGTTTACTCATGTTGTAATTGATAATGGTTGTCATTGTTAATTTGTTTAACTTATATGCTTCATGAAGGTCATCAAGGCATTAATGGTCGGCTTCCACAGGGACTAAAAAGTTATCCCAGACAATTTAGTAGGTTGCCCTACTATAAGAAACTACAAATTGTGCATTTGTTTGATACAATGCATATCAGAAAGAATATAATAGAAACGTTATGGAAAATATTGGATGGAAGGCATGACAAAGAAAAAATTGTCAAAATTTGTACTGACATTCAGGAAGCCAATCATACAATGAAAAATTTCATTCAATTAAATAGCAATGGAGACCAAATTAATATAAGTGCCCTTCCTTGGTTATTAACAGAGCAACAAAAAATTTGATTTCCCATAGGATTTGCTATGAACATAAACAATATAATAACAAAGAAAGGTGAATTTGGGTCAGGGATGAAAACACATGATTTGCATACCTTCATTAAGGTAATTATTCTAGTATATTATATACACTTGTATAATGTATGTACTTTTCAGTGTATTTTGTTTATTACTTTTGAAAAAATAATGAAAAGATCATTTTATAATTGTTGCAGTACGTTCTACCTTTATCTCTCCCAAACAACTTTGACAACAATGTCAAGCAACTTATATATGATCTTGGAAAATACATGAAGTAAGTAGCGAGATTTGTTCAATTCATTGTATACATCTTATAATTGGCATTTGTTTTACTTGTTATGTAATATACTATATATTTTTGTTAAATATCGTTAATATATTTGCACCTTGAATCACTTGTAGATGGTCGTCATCTAAAGAAATTCATAAAGAAGATATAAATTATTGGAAGAGAAAAATTCCTCATCTAATGTGTGAAATGAAAAAGTATCTACCTTCAACATTTTTCAATGCATAAGAACACTACCTTATACACCAGGTTGAGGAGATAGAATTGTGTGGACCTATACATACAAGGTCAATGTGGATGGTTGAGAGGCACTTGAAATTTTTGAAGGCTTTGGTTAGACAAAGAGAACATCTTGAGGGTTCTATGGTGGAGGGATATATGGTATACCAGACCATGGTGCACATTAGTGAATATCTTCCTAATTTTGCAACAAAGATCCATGTAGATCGCATTTGGGATCCCAACTCCATTAACAAATTTGAAAGGGAGTACCTGTTGGGGAAAAGTAGATTGAGGAAAGTGAGAGGTAATTATAAGATGGTCATGGAGATTAATTGGAATACATTTTACATATGGTTTTTATGTATATTGTACTTATTTAATTTTTAATCTCCAATATACATCAATTATAAATTAAGGTCATATATTGTGGTATTTAATTAATTATACGTCATTTGTGAATTTCAATTTTTTTTGGTATAGTTGGTTGAGAGTGGGATGCACTACATTTGTATGTCACCAACAATATTGATTGGATGA
>VDFB02047710.1:0-14096 GCA_007258455.2 Sequoia sempervirens | reverse complement strand
ATATATATATGTATGTATGTATGTATGTATGTATGTAAGTATGTATGTATGTATGTATGTATGTATGTATATATATGATATATTTAATATATAACACATATTTTGAATGAAACTAGGAAAATAGGTGCATCATACCACCTTTATCAATTCATTTTTGTGAACCTCATTTTTCTATATTTCAGATAGTAATAAAATACATAGGATCAAAAAATAACTCAACTAAGTTGTTTCTTGTAAAATTCATGTTGGAGGATTTAGTTATGGAATTATCCATGATAATTATTGATCATGATCAAAATAAATTATAAAAATTCCATCATTCCAATAAATTCACATTTTTCACTATTAACTAGGACCTCATATCATGTAAAATTAAAAATAAGTGGATTTTTTTTCAAATATGAGAATCTTTTCCTCCAAAGTCTAAGGATACTATATTCTTAAAAAATTTGAAAAAAGTCACAATTTGTCAAGAATGTTATATACGATTATACTTAACAATGAGCTCTCTTCAGGTGGTGGTGGTGGTGTAGTTTTTTCAAATTTGGTGAAGGGGGGAAGTTCTGGTGCAACAGTTGGCATTAATGGTGATTAGTTTGTTGACAATGGGGTGATGTCAATTGGTTTTTTGGCTGACGGTAAGTGGTGTGGGCCCCTATTTTTATAGAATTTGTGCTTGGGTGAGAAAGGGGCCCCTAAGGTACCTTTTTTTTTGCACTTCTCTTTATCCTCTTTTGAGCTAGAGATTCCTATTGCTAAAAAGATTGGGTGCGGTCAGACTAGAGATGCTATGGATGTGGGTTTCAAATCTACTTGTCATGTGCTTGTGCTTCCTAGTGGTGACAAGATGAGGTGTGGTATGTCCTTTGAGATTTCTCTGAAGTGGTCAAACCTTTTTAGTGCTAAACCCAAAGGTAAAAGTTCTTTGCCTCTAGTGGGTTTTTAGTCTAATGCATCTACCAGTCAATTCTCTATCCTAGTTCTTGATTGCATTGTTGAGAAGGGTGTTTCAAATATGGAAATTACATTGTTGGGAAAGTTTTTGGTTCCTCGTCCACACATCTTATTGGTTTGTACGTTTATTGGTTCGTACGTTCTCCCTAGACCGATGGCATCCTAAGGGCTAGGTAGATGTTGTTTCTATGGTGAAGGGGTTTTTCTCCTTCTCTTTCAAATGTGAGGATAACCTCATTATGGACCTTAGTGGTGGGCCTTGGTTTATTGAAAGTCATCTTTGATGTTGAAAATATGGGAATGTAGGTTTGATCCCAATTCCTATTCTTTCTTAGCTGATCTAGTTTGGGTGAGACTCCCAAGCCTCCTATTATAATTCTAGGATGATGAGGTTTTTAAAGGGATTGATAGCACCTTTGGCAACTTACTTTCTATTGATCAAATGACTAATTTGAGAAAGTGTTTGGTCTATGCTTGTTTTTGTGTGAATGTTGAGCAATCAATTGACCTTCCTTCTGTTGTGAATATTATCTCCAAAGTTGGTGTTTGGGAGAATATGGTGGAATTTGAGTTCATTCCATTTGCTTGTTTTGTCTACAAGAAAGCTATGCACTAGGAAAAAAAATTCCAGCCAAAAGTTTAGAAGCCCCCATTGAAGGAATGGAGGGAGAAATTGTGGGTTGTGGCACCTGTGGTCACTACCAAGGACTTAGTGGTTAATATGGAGTCTCTTCAAGATTTTTCTAATAACAAGGTGGAAGTATTGTTGGATATTTCTCTTGAGAAGCATATTTTAGACTTAGAACCTTCAAGGATGACCTTGGGTGATGTTGCTTCTCCTAGGCTATCTAGTCAAGTTCAAAATGAGATATCTAATGAGGTGGTTCTTCTTAAAATTAAGGGAGCTAAGGAGGTGGATAATAGCTTTGTTGTTGTTGATTTTTTCTCTTCTCTGTTAAGAAGTGTAAGGTTGATTCTTCTTTAGCAATCTTAGAAATATTGGTTTGAGGTCGCCCCTTGTGGTTAAATTTATTACCTCTTTGGTGGAAGGATCTGAAGGCCAATGTTTGAATAGTAAATCTTCTTAGGTGAAATGGAGAAATAGAAAGAAATACTCTCCCCCCTCTGGGAGTTTCCACCAAAAATAGAAAAAGATTTGACGATGGTTTAGAGCCTAGAGGAAAGTGTAGACCTCCTTCCTAGGTTACTCAAGATAAGGAAAGTAGAATTGATATAGCTAATGGTACTTAGAGAACATTGTTTGAGATATGCTTGAAGAGTAACCCTCATAAGTTATCATGAAGATAATTTCCTAGAACCTGAGAGGGTTAAATAACCCTCACAAACATAATCTCCTTTCTAACTTGGCAAGGGATTATAGACCTGATATTATTTTGATTTAGGAAAGTAAAATGGAGGATGACAAGTTTTAGTAAAATAAAGAATAGGCTCTTCAAATATTGTGGTTTTCATTGTTCTAAGGCAGTGCATCTGGTGGTATTGTTACTTTTAAGAATCCCAAGGTGGTGTAGGGTTTGGCTATTTTTGAAGACTTTAATCATGTGGCTACTTCCTTTAAGAATGTTTGAGATAATTTTTCTTAGAATCTCTCTAATATTTATGCTCACAATGGTAAGGGTGCTAGGAAGAAATTTTGGGAAATTCTAAGCTCTTTTAAATCTCAATTTTCTTTCAATAATTGGTTGGTTATGGGGGATTTTAATACTCCCTTAAATGAGTTTGAGAAGAAGGGGGCCCCCAAATTGTAGATGATAGTAGGCTTGATCTTATGAATCTTATTAATGATAATGCCCTGATGGATTTAGATCTTCAAGGAGCCTCTTATGCTTGGTTGAATGTAAGAGTTGGTGAGGCTCTTATTTAGGTTAAGCTTGATCAAGCTCTTCCTTCTCTAGACTGGTTTCTTTCCTATTCTTTCTCTCTTTCTTCTGATCACTTTCCTCTCTCCCTTTTTACATATCTTTTGGGTAAAAGGAGACAATTTCTATTTAAGTTTGAGAAAATGTGAACCTGTCATCCTAATCTCAAGGATAAAATTTAGTCTTGGTGGAACATTGGAGTTGATGGATTTGTTATGTTCAGGGTGGCAAAAAGTTAGCTAATTTTAAATTTGATGTTCACAAGTGGAATGGGTCTTCCTTTGGTCAATTTTTTGATGATAAAGCTTCCATTTTAAAGAGGAGCTTCAAAATTTTTAGCAATATATTCAATTTTCTAGTTATGATGCTACTCTTATCTAGTGTGAGAATCTTCTTCTTTCTAGGTTGCATAACATTGTTGCTAAGGAGGATGAAATCTAGAAACAAAGGTTATGGGTTACGTGGTTGAAAAGTAGGGATAGAAATACGAAATTTTTCCATCTCTCAACATTAAAACATTAACACTCTTCGACTGTATCACCTCTGTTAGGTTTAATACTCAGATGTTAGATAATGATGAGGCTATCCTGTAGGTTGCAACCTCTTTTTTCTCTAATTTTTTATCTGTGGGTAATGTGTTAGATCTTGATTATCAACATGATCTTTGAAATGGCATTCCTCACATCATTTCTGAAGACTTGAATAGGAAACTAGTTTGTATCCCTTTGGATGATGAGATCAAAAGTGTGGTTTTTTCTTTTGAAGGTAATAAGGAATTTGGCCCTGATGGATTCCCCATGTTCTTCTTTTAGTCTTCTTGGGATATTGTGGCCAAGGATGTTTCCAATGCCACTAAAGAGTTCTTTGGAAGCAATAACCTTATAAAAGAATTAAATTCCTCTTTTATTGTTCTAGTTCTAACAAAGCCAAGAGATTCTTATTTTGGTGAGTTCTTCCCTATAAGTTTGTGCAATACCATTTATAAGATCTTTTGGGTATGTGCAGGATCATCATGGAAAAAATAGGCCCTTAAGTGGCAAAAAATTTAGAAAAATCAGACTTAGGCAACTTGATGTAAAAATTTGAATAAGTCATCTATATTATTTCAAAAATATGTAAGAATAGAATTTGTAGAAAATCAAATGTAGTTTCTAAACTACTAGATTTTTTTAAAAAAAAAAAATCTATTTGGTGAAATTTGAAATTTCAATGCAGTTGGTACTTAAATTTTAGGAAAAATAAGTAGGTGTCTATCCGACCACCCTAACCACAATAAAACGATAATATTTTTTATAAAAATTTTAGATATAAGTAGAGGACTCATGCCTTGATGTGATGCATATTTTTATAATTTGTTTTCAAGTAAATAATTAATTATGAATTTTTATTACAACTTTTAAAAAAATATATAAAACTCAGATTTATGACCACCTTTAAATTGGTAAAAACTTGATGAAATTCAATTTCTTTTTTTAATCCTATAGTATGAAGTATAGAAATGACACATATTTTGATTCAAAATGTGATACTATTTGAAAGCTATAGATGTTTTTCAATCAACCTATCAATCAGACTATAGTCATAATTTGAATAGAAAATGAATAATAATTACTTATTAAATTCAAATTAAAGCATAATTTATATCATTGAAAGTTGAGAATCTCCTTTAAAAACCCTTTTCATTTCATCAATTTTGGGTAAAAAAATAGTCATCAGCTACATACCCATCATATTGACATTTTTTTGCACATCATGATCCTACACATACTCTTTTCTAAAGTGTTGGTTGTGAGATTACATAAGGTTCTTCCCCAAATATTTTTGGTTCAAAAAAATGAATTTTTTCCTGGTAGGAAAATCCTTGTTTTGATTCTTACTGTGCATGAGAATATCCATTCCTTGATGGTTAATAGGCAGGTAGGTTTTGTTGTGAAGATGGATCTCCTCAAAGCCTATGGTAGAGTTGATTGGGGTTTCTCCTTAAGATTATAGAAGTGTTTAGGTTTGGGGAGAAGTTGGTGTTGTTGGTTAGGCAATCAATTTATACTCTAATTTTTTTTGTCTTAATCAATGGCTCTCCCTCTCCTTTATTTTATTGCCCGAGGGGTTTGAGATAGGGAGACCCTATTTCTCCCTTAAATTCCTTTATTATTATGGTAGAATCTCATGGTAGATTAATCCAAAATTTAGTTAATGATGGTCTAATAATGAGTCTTTCTCCTTCTTTTGGCAATCAAATATGCTCTTATTAGCAATTTGTAGATGACACCCTCATCCTTGGTGAGTCTTCCATCAAAGAGGTGAAAGCTATCAAGCATACTTTTGTAGAAGTGTTAAGTTGCTGCGGGGAAAAAATCCAACCTTCCTAATAGTACTTTATTTTTTCTCAATTCTCTTAAGTCTAGGTAGCACATAATTGTGAGGATTTTGCAATGTTAGATTGGGGAATTTTCATCTTCATACTTGGATCTCCTATTGGGATCTAATGTTGTTTCTAACTCTATCTAGTGTGGATTGATCGACAAGTTTAATTGAAAATTAGTTGGGTAGAAGGGAGCTTTATTAATTCAAGATGGTAAAGTTCAATTGATTAAATGATCTACTTTCCAAAATATTATAGTTTATGCTTTGCACCCTTTTTACATACCTAAGAAGTTTATTGATAAGATTAAAAGTATCTAAAAAAATTTATTTGGTATGAGGTTGAAGAGAAGAAAATAATGCTTTTGGTATCTTGGGATGATGTCGGTAGGCCTAAAAGTTTTGGAGGTTTTTGTATCTATAAAATTAGAGAATTTAACCTTGCCTTAATAACCAAGCAACTTTGGACCCTTATATCTAGCAATAGTGAATGGGTTTGCATTTTCTCTAGCAAATATCTTTGTGGTGTGGATCATATCAGGGATCTCTTTGCTAGTGGCTTTACCCACCCTTGTGGATCTACCTTATGGAATTTCATGATTAAACTAAATGTATTATCTCTAAGGAATGGTAGTGGCAATTGGGAAATGACATGAGGATTCTACTTTGGGAGGATTGGTGGTTTGTTAATGGCCCCCTCAAAGATGAGACTTGGGTGTTTCCCTTTTGTGAGCTTTGTATTCATTCTTTTGGAAGATATGTTGCTAATTACATTGTTGATGGTTCTTGGAAAAGGCTTCATGATATTAATCTAGGGTTGGAGGTTCTTTGTAAAGCCTTATCTTTAGTTCATATCTTGGCATTTTCCCCTACATATAAGGTGGTGTGGAAGTTGTCTTCAAGTGGAAATTTTTTCAATTTCTTCGGTGTTCTCTAACCATTTTTCCCTTGTTGGTATTATTCCTTTTTTGGAAACTCTTTCATTCCCTAACTTGATTCCTAAAGTGGATAAATGTTTTTCGGGTTACTTTTCCAAAACAAAGTTCTCACTATTGATAACCTTTTGAAAATGGATTTTATGATACCTAATAGATGTTTTCTTTGTGAGGAGGTTGCAGAGGTTGTGGACCATATTATTGTTGGTTAGAGGTATGTGGTGGATGTTTTATCCCATGTGCTCTCTCTGGAACTTGAGCTGGGTCTTCCCTTCTTCTATTGGGGGTTTTTGGTCTCAATGGTATATTCAATCTTCTAATCCTTCTTTGTCCTTCCTATGGTCTCTCAATCTGCCTAATGTGGCTTGGGGTATTTGGTTGGAAAGAAATAATATAATTTTTAGGAATTCTTGTCTTCTCCTATTAGGCTTTCTTATAAGATTTGTGCTGCCATCAAGAAAATTTTCTCTCTAAGGTGTCTTTTAAGAATTTTCCTAAAGTTGTTGTCTCTCCTTGTGACTCTCTTGTCTCCCAAATTTGAAACCTCTTTTGTGTTGGTGTAAGTTTTTATTTTCCTAGTGAGTTAATTTATTTTCCCTTAGTTCTAGGATTTTCTAACACTTAATTAAGATTGCTTTGGATAATAAAGTGAGTTTATTACTAGGAGATAAGTGTGTGGTGTCCCCTTCCTTAAAGGGGGGAACCACTTTCCACTTTTGGTGGCATCCTCCATTTTGGGTGGTCGATCTCCAATTTTTGTCATTGATTCCTATTGGTTGGATTTTTCACCTACTTCCTCTCCTAAGTTCTATATAAACTCACTACCTAGCTTGTATTTTCATCCATTCATGCATATTTGCATTGTATCTTTTCAACTTAGAAGCTGTTAATGCAATTTTATTGTGCATAAAAATTGCATAATCTCTTAGAGTCATGGTTTGCACTCTTATGTTTTTCCATTTTATTTAACTTTGATTTTCTCTTAAAATTTTCCTTGGGTTATTCAATCTATTTCAAATTTCTAACATGGTACATCTAAGCTTTTTTTTTGAGAAATCTAAGTTCTTAGATTCCTGATTAGGAGATTGAGTTTCTTGTAAAGATCTTGTAAATTCCCATATGATCCTCTCTTGTGTTTTGAGTGATCTAGTGAATCAGAAAAGATTTGCAAAGACCTAATAACCTCTTCATATTGTATATATGTTTTGTGAGATTTGGGTGACTACATCATTTTTGGTTATACTAGTAGCATTTTTGACTCTTCTAATGCATTTAGAAGGCTTGAGAAATTCATATTTGGATTTTGTTTTATCCAAATTGGAGATCACTTGACATAGTTGCAGATGGGGGTTTGATGCAAGCCACTTTTTATTGGAGCCATTTGCATTTTTGCTTCAAAATTCTAGCTTCCACTCATTTGTAAGAAAGATGATTTATGGGTTTTGTAGCCAAGTTCAACATCTCATTAGGGTATCTTTTATATTTTGAATATCTTGTGTATATTTGAAGAAAAATGCTTTCTAAAAAGCACCACACATCATTTTTCTATTGACTGAAGGTTTAAAAAAAAGCATTTTTTCATCTTTTGCTTGCTGAATGAATAAATAATTTCTAGGTTTTGTTCTTGGAATCAAAATATTTTTAGGTTTCTGTTATTGTCTAAAAACAACAAATGAATTTTTTAGAAATTAGATTAGAAGTAAAACTTTTTTTTTCTAGAAAAAATTGTTTCCTACAAGCTAAATTTAACCAAATTTTCAAAAAATCATATCTTATGCTTGCATGTTGGATTTTAGCAAATAGGATATTGTTGGAAAGCAAGAGATGAGCACTTTCCATCTACAAAGGTTTTGAAAAGAATTTTTTCTAGTTTTTGCCATATATTTCAAGTTGAATTTGTTGTTTTTTCTTCAACAGGCCATAACTTTCACCTCATAGCTCCATTTTTTGGAAATGAATAGGCATTGGAATGGTATTGAAGAGAACTACATAGCTACAAAGTTATTTTTTCTATATTTTATCTCAGATTTAATATGTATTAGAATTTATAATTTTTTTCATTAAGGGCCTATTGAGAATTATATCTTGGAAACGGCTTTGTAAATGCACTAATCATAAAGAGCCAACATTGTAATATCTTGTGGGGTAATTTATAAGACTGGTGGAAAGTGGGGTGTCTCTTGGTGTCTCTTTTCTTATTTCTTTCTCTTTTTGTGTACTCACAACAATCTTCTTTTCTTCCTAAAATTGATCAATCAATAGTTCCTATATTAACACCCTACAACTATTTTTATTAGAAAAGTAAAATGTCCCTCTACTTGAAAAAGTATGGATTGAATAGGCTAACAATGTGACTAGAAAATGAACCAACAATTGATGCAAAAAAGAGAAACTGGTTTAATAAGTGTGATGAAGCATTTAGAACCTTATGTATGTCTTTATCTCCAGATTTTCTTTTTCATGTTGAATCTTTGTCTACACCAAAAAAAGTTTAGAAAACATTGGAAAAATCTTTGGTGCACAAGATGAATTAAGAGGCCATCAATTGGAGAATGAGCTAATAGGTTTAAGCCCTTCAATTTTTGATACAATACAAGACTTCTTCACCAAACTAAAGGACATAAGATTGCGATTGAAATAGTGTGGAATTCAGAAAGATGATAAATAATTGATCTTAAGTATTCTCTCTAAACATGGTCCAAATTATTTAGTTTTTGTTTCTACATTATATGCCACTAAAAGTGCATTAGGAGCATCCTAAATAATGCCTTCTATTGATGTGTTTTCTAATGAACTCACAAAAGAACAAGAAATTTTTTTCAAATAGGCACTATGAAATCTTCTAATTCTCATGCTTTAGTTGTAAGTCAAGGCATTAAAGAATAGAAAGATAATGGAAAGAAAAATAAGAAACAAAATAATCAATGAGAGAATGCTTCAGATGTATCTTCATCTAATTCTAATATAGACACTAAAATTTCTTCAAATCAAGGAAAACCTAAGAAGGAGAAGGTAAAATTTGCTTACTATAAGAAACTTGGTCATGATGAACACAAATGAATGAAGAAATAGATTGATCGCCTCACATATATTCTTGAGAAGAGTAACAAAGGGGTAACTGAATCTCCATCTTCATCAAACTAAGAATCTACAAAGAAAAAGGAAAAATTCCATGATAGTTATGCTTCTACATCAGAAAAACATAAAGAAAAAGCTCTTTGTGCTTTTACGAGTATTGGATCAGGGAGATGGCTTCTAGATTCAAGAGCTTCTTATCATATGGCTTCTTCACAGTCCATGTTCTCTTCTTTTGAGCCTTGTGTTTTGCCACCTATTTTGATGGGTAACAATACATATATGAATGTAATTGGGAAGGGATCTATTAATATAGGGGATGGTACTTTCAATGATGTATTTTTCATACCTCATTTTTCTAATAATCTTCTTTCCATCTACCAAGTTACTCATAGTGGAGCAGGAAAGACTATGGAATTTACTCTTGATTCAGTTCTTATCAAATATTTGGAGAGTAGAGAGATAATTGGACTAGGATGGTTGATCATGCTTCTTAGTTGTATTCCTTTTTAGATTTCATTCCTGATGATGGCTTTGATCCTTTTGATGATGATCACACTTCTAGTATGGATTTTGATTTTGAGGAGAATTTTGGTTACTTAAACTTGGGTATTCTCACAAGTGATATAGTTCTTGAACCTTGTATTCCATATCCTCCATCTACTATTACTACGTCAGATTCTAATGTTGCTTCTTTGAAAGTTTCCAATGATTCTTTGTAGCAGGACATACATTATGTTTCAGGCTTAGCTTGGGATGGTCTCTTGATAGGTATTTCAAACTTGTTTATGGATACACATATTGTAGATTTGGGAGACACTATTGATGAATTTAGTCTTCTCTTTGATGAAATTTATTATTCTTCAATTGTTGTGAGGGAAAAACTTGACCCTCTTTTTTCAATCTCTACATGATCATTCATCACAGTTTGACATGAGTGTGGATACTTTGGATCAACATTTGGAAGATCCATCTTCAAAGGAGATACTTGAGTCTTTGGATGGTGTTCTACATTAATCTCTAAGAGATGTTGAGTTTTCATTTTCAACAACATGGACTAGAATTCCTGATTTGATTGTGGGAGCCTTCAACATTGACATGGTGACACTTCAGCCAAGTTTAGAGACTTCATACATCTTGAGTTTAATTCCTATATATTCCTTTTAGGAGTGAGGATATAGCTCACATACACCTTTTGTTTTATTTTTTCCTAAAGGGAGGAACATTGTTTGATGATCATGGACCATCTTCTACATCCAGTTTCAAGCATCTACCATTGGATCTCTTTGGGCGGGGCTTATTTGTCATTCCACTTCATTTCTATCTCTATTATGGGGGAGCATACTTTTTCTTTGTGGGATGGGGCTTCTTCTTCATTGAGAGGGGAATTTTATATCTAAATGGGTATCTAACATGGCTTCATTTTCTAGGACCCATCATATTTTACATCCTCCTAAGCTATGCTTAAGAGGGGGTGTTGGTTTAGTTTTTTATTTTCCTAGTGGGCTACCTATTTTCCTTAGTCCTATATTTTTCCTACACTTAATTGCTTCCTTAGGATAATAAAGTGAGCTTTCATTACTAGGAGATAAGTGTGTACTTTTCCCATGTGGGTGAAACTAGTTTCCACTTCTTGGTGGCATCCCTCCACTTCTTTGGTGGTCAATCTACAATTTTTGTGGTTGATTCCTATTGGCTAGGAAAATCTAGAGGATTATAGAGACATAAGGAACTTTTGACAGTCTCCCTCCCCTAGTTCAAAATATGTGTAAAGATACTAAGTTAGATATGTTAGAAATAATGTTAAATTTATTTTCATAATTCTTAATTTTGGGAAAAAATCTATATGTGAACATTTTCTGGGACCCTTAGTTGTATTCCTTATGATGTGACCTTGCATGGTATTCTTTATTTTGTGATGCTATGTGGTCTTCTTGTTGCTACTGAACAGTGTGTAATTTGAATTATCACATATTTTGTATCCTTTTGATATACCATCTTTAATACAAAAAAAACAAATGAACATAATAACCCCCCAAAAAAATTAAAAAAAATATTTTCCTATTTTATTTATTAAATTATGTAGTGATTTTAATCATTTATTTGCTTAATATTTTTTAATTATTTTATATTTAATATACTATTGAAAATTAAAATAGTTTTGAAGTAACATAAAACAAGTGTAACATAGTGATTACCTTTTTAGTATTGTAATAATAGTATTTGTACTAATTCAAACACATATAATAGTTTGACATCAACATATTCATGCAAGTCATATAAATCATAATTTTATTGGGACAATCAAGATTATAGTTTATAGGCCTAATGTTGGCATCAAATTTGATTCATACAAGACAATTTAACTATGACTGTATAGTTGAATTTTGTGTTTTTTTCTTATAACCAATATTTGTTAAGTATTGATGAATGAATGAATGAATGAATGAATGAATGAATGAATGATCTTGTAGGAAAATCATTTGTAGTAGATTGGTTGGTTGATTTTGAATTTAATATACCCCCTATTGTAGTTGAGGTTGAGTTTATTTATTATAATAAATATCTTTTAAATATGTATGAAATATTGATATTTAGTAGAGTGGACTTATTAAATTATTAGTTAATTTGTGAATGTGTTTGATAAGGTAAGCAGGGTTTTGAAAGGACCAAGAACCTAGTACAAAGAGAAGAAAAGGAAACTTCCAAACACTAAAGTATCAAACTTTTCCAAAAAACCAGAGAAGCAGAAATAATAGATAGACCATAGTAACACAAAAAACTAACAATCAACACTTGACACCCAAACAATAGGAGCAACATAACACTTAAAAAAAAATAGCAGTCCTAAGTTAACAACAAGGAAACATTAGTGTAAGAAAAAGATGCAGCTCCAAGATCCCATCAAAAACTCAAACCCCTCCTTAGTAAGAGACAAGAAAAGTAACCATAGTTGAAGCACCAAAGCAACTATTCTAGCAACTCAAAACTCAACACCTCAATAGAAGAGTTCAAAGGAAAGATAGAGCCACAAACTTCAACAACTCCTTGCGGCAACACTAAGCCCCACTAACAAAACCAAACTATAGCTTCCCAAAACTCTTCACCTCAATAGTATATAATGATGACAAAGAAGAGCATAAGGCAACAACAAGCACACAATAACCACACCATGTCCCACTAGCCAAACCAATCTCTACCTCCATAAGAGATTGCACCATCTCTAGAGGAGAAGCTAGAAAGGGGCCATCTTAAAATGATTACTACTTTAACTAGAACCATTTGAACTCCACCTGAAAAGGATATGAATCCACCTCAATAGAAGTCACAAAATGAGGAAACAAGAAAGTAAGAATATTAAAGCAAGCAACAACAATATCCTTTAGCCTGAAACCCACCTGGGTTGTGAGGAAAAAAAAGATTTCCAAAGGATCTTTAAAGACAACCCCCATCAAACACATCTAGAACAAGGAACCAACAAAAATCCACAAGCCCAGACTAGCCAACACCATACAAACAACAAACCTCCATCTCCCCTAAATCAAGCAAGAGATGGCCTCACAAAAGTTCACACCCAACAACACAATAACCATGAGTGACCATGGAGCAAGCCAAAGAAGCCAACAACCAACCAAAAATATATATAAAGATCTTGGCAACCAACAAACCACCAAAGAGTCTAATGAAACATCTCCTTTTTAGTATCTAACTTTGTCATGTAAAGCCATAGAAACTTTTACAACCCAAAAAAAGAAGCAACCATCGAAGAGTAGCACTTCCCATAGCCAACTAAAACTCTCCAAATTGACTCAACACCATAAAGTATGACTACAAAGGAACTAACCTACAATACTAAAAGAACAACCTCAATCACCCAGTGCATCCCCCAAGTTAGACTTATGGGGCTAAATCAAGGAAAAAGGAAAGCAGGGTAAGAAGAAGTTCCCACACCAAATACATCAGAAGCTGAGGCTCACATAATAAGAGGATTACATAAACATAACCAACCTAGTCCCCAAACCCATAGGAACACCTCTTCAACAGAGTCGAGAAAGAACATGAAGCATGAAAAGAAGAACTAAAACAACATAGGCACAATAGTGAAAACACCACTGAATAGAAGGCTCTCAAATCGAACCCAATAGACAACAAGAAGCCCCCACAACATAGGGAAAAATTACAAGAAATGGAGAGGAGGACAACCTCCACTCACGCCAAGCACTGTAACAATAGAAAACCCCTCACACAACAAATGGAGAGTGAAGTTCACACCAAAAACCCCATCGTAAGCATCCAAACTAGCCATGAGTAGTAAAACAAGAGTCTCCACCCCAAAAATGGCTAAGGAAACACCCCTAGCTCCCAAACACTAAGAGGAAGGAAAAACACAAAAGAATCCAACAACCTCTTAGCCACAAGGAAAAATAAGAAATAGAGACAAGACTCCCCTATGCCAAACTTGGCCCCACACACACCCACATAAGCCACCAATTGTAAAAGAATGACAAAGGAAGCCAACAACACCTGTCACAAAGAGGAATACATGGTAGCCACCAAGGAATTCACAACAAAAACCCTCACCATGGCAAACGCCAACAAGGCATTGTCCATAGAAAACTGCACGAGCACAGGCCCAACAAGCATAGGGAAATATTCCAGCTCCAGAAGATGCCACAAAACAACTTCTGTGACCACCAAAAACTCACCATCACCATTAGAATCTGCATCACCTCCCTCATCCCTGCCTTCAAAATTCAAACCTCCATTAGTGTACTCACTCCCGATCATCGCCATACATCCACTAGGTTTCTCAAAATAATGTTATATATTTAATTTGTGAATGTTAAAATTATTGTTGATAGTAATAAAATACATAGGAGCAACAAATAAC
>VDFB02047708.1:0-33897 GCA_007258455.2 Sequoia sempervirens | reverse complement strand
ACCTCCATCATTAGCCATCACTTTTGAATGAAAAACCAATGAAACCCAACTAGGACACCAACAAAATCTCTATATCTTTTCTTCCCCTGCATCTTCCAACACACACAACACTAAAAAAACTATATATTAACCCATTCCACTCATCTATCTATCCTCCATCAGTGGAATGGCTGCAAAATACAACTTAGACTCTCAAACCCTTGATTTGAGGGTTACTAAATCAGTTTATAGTTAAAATGCTCTTAAATCCTTAAAATTTGATGAAAACTCTTTAAAAATCTTCCAAATGGATGCTAACACAAATAAATATGAAGAAAAATAAATATTTACAACCTAGGAGTGTTGTAATATCTGTGCAGTGCTTGCAAACAAGAAGAAAAATGACGTAACTGCAAAAAACAAGGTTCTTTATTCAAAATTTTCTTCAAGATACAAGCTCCAATGATTTTCTCGCCTTCACAAGGCCTTTATAAGATGTTACATCAGTTACTATAGCTTCCCCTTCAATTCCCAATGACCAAACCTTCCCTTTACCCAAATGACTCTTCACATTCTTACATTTGTACATTCTTGCATGTTTGCATTTTTTACAACAAAAGGACAACTTTTGCAAATTAACTTCCTTAACCTCCTAGGGACCTAATACAAACTCAAATACACTTGAATTGGTCCACACATGGCCATTTTACAAGTATTACATGACTGAAAATTCAAATTTACATGATTTCCTATTGGAGGCATAAAATACACAATGTGCTCCTACACCACACTATAAATGAATTCATGAATCCAAGTGTTCATTTTGATGGTAGTTCTACAATTTAATGGGTCCACACATGACCATTTTACAAGTATTACATGACTGAAAATTCAAATTTACATGATTGCCTATTGGAGGCATAAAATGCACAAGGTGCTCCTACACCACACTATAAATGAATTCATGAATCCAAGTGTTCATTTTGATGGTAGTTCTACAAAGGAAACATGGAGAGAATAATCTAATGAGGTTTCTAGTGAACCCAATTGTTAAAAAGATATTTCACAACATGTTGCAATGAGAATATGGAAATTTATAAGCTAGGTGATTTAGATGTAATTAATTGATTATGGCAATATATCCTAGCATTTCAAGGGGGAAAATCCATTCTCCGAATATACAATCAGTATAATACATATATGATAAGAATTTGGAATAAGTGATATAGTAATGTAGGAAGAAAATAATAATAATAATATATGTGGAATAGAGATACAAAATGTGAGTGCATTTTATAAGCCACAAAACATGTTTGTGCCTTATGAGTCACAAAGTGTACTCTTTTTTCATGGTTCATAAAATGTGCTCATGTTTTGTGCCTTATAAGTCACTCTCAAATTTTATAAGGGAAATAAATGAGCATGTTATACAATTTTCAACATAACATGAGCTTGCTATTTAGAAAATTGACCATTTGGCTACTTTTTTTAACACCATTTCCATGCACTTGCCCTATTAAATGACCGTCATGGACATGATGAAAAATAAAATTATAATGATACATGGAAATAAATTAAAACACAATAATAAACACCTCAATTATATAAAAAAAATACCATAATGAAATAAATATCAATTCTAACCATAAGGTATTAAATAAGATCAACTTTAACAATAAATCAAGCATGACTCTGAAAGGTCACATGATAAATAGATATCAAAACATAATATCTAGAATACTCATAAAAAAATAGTATTTACTCTTACATATATTTAAATAATTTCATCAATGATCAAAAGACATCAAAATTCAAAAGGTACACTTTACATGTACTACATGAGTAAACTATACTCACAAGAAAGGGATTAAAATTATACACTACACTTGGATTTCCAAAATTCTAAATTTGTTAGAGAGAATAATTTAACAATACCAATAAAAATGTATTTTGAAACTCTAATCACATCTTGATAGATATGAAATAAAAATACACACATGACACATAATATTTTTTTTGTGAATCAATATCATACTAGGTTGAAATTTATTTCACAAGATAACATATTCACCTATTAAATTTATATTATAGTTAAATAAATATATCTATATTGTTCAATCAATAAAATGAGGGTTGAGATTAAATATCATACTAGAAAAAGAAGAGGCTTATTATCTTCCATTTCTCTAGTCAAATAAAATTATAAATTCACAATCTCATTATAAATTACTTTAGATCCTTAGGATCCCCTCCAAAGAATTATGAAATCATATATCATCCAACCTAGTAATAATTATTACCTTAAGTTAGCTTACATTTGGAATTTCATGGTGTATCATCTATGCTTCCTATGATGTGTGAAAATGTGCTCTGTGGAGGATGTGTGATGGTGGATGGTGGGACATAAGGACCCCAAATGGATTTGGAGGATGGAGGGATAGCAATAACATTTTTAGGTGTGTGTGATGGAGGAGAAGGGATGGAAATAAATGGTTTGGAGGAGTGATGGGAAGCACCTATCTTTCTTTTGGAAAAGGATTGATTAGTTGTACAAAGGTTGTACCAACAATTTTAGATTGTGCGCCTTGAGATATGTAGCCAATGCCTTTTTCTCATAGATTTTATTTGATATTGATGGGCTCCAATGTGCCTTGCTCATTAAGCTCTAAGGATTTTCCTTGATAATTAATGGTCTTGAGCATATAATTTATAGTAGGATGCTTGTTATTTTGGAATCATGATCCAAGTCTATTATTATATGGAGGAGGTCATGTGATGGATATGCTTTTCTCTTTTGCTACAAGAGTACCACCATGGGTGAAAGAAGAGAACCGAGGGGATATGGAGGTGGTGTTGGGATAGTTTCGATAATAGCTGATAAAGGATCATTAGATGAAGTATATGGGATGGAAGGATCCTAACTTGGATGAGGGGATGTTAAAGAATCATGAGAGGGATTAGGTGGGATGGTAGGATCTTGATGTGGATGAGGGGATGTTAAGAGAGTGGGAGATGGATTAGATGTGATGGTAATATCTTGACTTTGATGATGGTATCTATTTGTATGCTTTGGAACAATCCCTTAGCATGTTTAAACTTATGTGGGTGGTGTGATGGTTGAGGATTACTAGATGGACTCCTCAAATGGGGTGGATGGAAGGAAAAAATGTTTACAAAGTGTATAAGAGTGGGTTTGGTTAATGCTAAGAGTGGGATATGGGGGTAGGAGTTGGATGGTTTTAATGGGTTAGATAATTCTAGCAGTAGGAGATGGGGATTGGATGGATTTGATTGGTTTGGATGGTGTTAGGAGTGGGGAAAAAAAAGAAGGTGTGGGATGGATAAGAGCCTCATAACTAATGACCACACATGGTGGAGGGGTGAAATGATGCCACAACATTGGGATTTTTATTTGGTGATGAATTATTTTCTAAGAGTCCTTGGATGACATATATAATGAGATACTTGTATATTTTAGGCTTAGGTGGTGGGTTGGGAATAGATGAAGGATTAGGATTAGGTGGAGGATTAGGATTATAGATTAGATAATTAGGATTAGATGTTGGGTTGAAAATGAATGGAGAACTAAGAGTAGGTGGAGGATTAGGATTAGTGGGGTGATAAATATTAGATGGAGGATGAAAGCATGATGGATTGGAAGGAGGATTAAGGTATGAGGGATTGGAAGGTGCAATGAGAGGAAGAAATGGATGGTGGATTGAGATAGGAGGGTGTGGATTTTGGATTAATATGGGAAGAATGAGATGGTGGATTATGATAGGAGGAAGTAGATGAAGGATTAGGATCATTGAGTGGAAGATTAGGATTATAGATTCAGAGATAGTTTGGGGGACAATGGGATTTTTTATTTGGACTAGAGATGAAGGTGATAGTGTTGTTCTGTAAAGATAGAGGCTAAGATATGACTAGGGAAGAAGATGGAGGTATGGATATTAGATGAGAGGGATATGTGAGTGATATATAAGAGGGATATGTGGATGAGGAATAAGATGGCTCAATTTGGAATGGGGAGCTAATATATTTTACTTATTAAAGGAAGCATAATCATTTCTAATGTGTGTCCATGGAGGCATGATGGGATAGCTTGGATGAGTGATAGAATTTTTGGAAGATTATTGGGGAAAGCTTACTAGCAATGATAGCATCAAAGGGGTATATTTCATACTCATCTTGATCAATAATACTTTCATCATCATCATCATCATCATCAATGTATTTGGGGTCCCTTGATTACTATTTTTAGTCATGTTGAGGGAGGATGAGAATTCATGAAATTGGATTAGATCAGAATGGATGATAGAGATGATAATAGATTATTAGAGGGTAAATTGAATGGATTAGAAGAATATACAAGGAGGAATCTTAATATTTCTTTTGATATCAGAAGATATTAGATGTGGATGTACTAAAGCTCAAATTTAGATTCAGGTTAAGCTCATATTAGGATTATATTTTGAACTATGGTGGGATGGTCTCCTAAGTTCAAGGATGTAGTTAAACAAATGGGGTGATTGTTGGATGGATGTTTGATAGTATCCTCTCAACTATGGTAAAGCTCCTATGTCAAATATTTATTGGATGGATTTCCTACTAAAATAAAGCAAAATAGGTTCACCAAATTGGAAGGAAAATGATGAACCCAAATTTCCACTCTATTTTACTCAATATGTAAGTAAAAATATGTAAATGAGAATTAAAAAATAAACCTAACTGATATAGCAGTGAAAAATAAATTTTTGAGAGGGTCAAATGTTGTGTACCTGTTGCAAAAATTTATTTTACAAGCCTCACTAAGGACTCATTCACCCTATAGTGAATGGTTCCTAGCTAGGGTTCTAGAAAATCAATTTCTAGATTATGTTCTTCTCAATTTTCACCCACAGATCCTAGTTGGGCACTATCAGAAAGATGGAAATAAATCTTGTAACTTAGTTTCCATGATTTGACAACTTTCTTTGCAACTTTGATAAATTTGACAAATTTTTCAATTTTTCTCTCCAAATGATCTTCAACCTAAAACCTGCAATCACACATCAAAGGAGAGAAAAATATTGTTTTGTTAGGTAATAGGGGTTTTCCTTGGTCAAACTCTATTTTGGTAATTAAACCTTGAAATGAAATAGAAATGCATAAAGGAATCAATAATGAATAAATGCAATGTCACAACTCACCACACCTTAGTTGAAACCTTGGATTGTAGATCTACAATCTAGCATGAACTGGACTCAATGAATGTAGATCTTGATCTTGAACCTTGATATGAAACAATTCCTTTGATAGATCTCGAATGCTACATCAAACACTAGCTCAACAAAATGTGTGATGCACTAAATATTTGACATGATGATAGGAATCTTGATTGCTACAATAATCTTCAATAATTTTCCCTTGAATTCCTTAGAAATGCTCTTGAATACTCTTGATCTCATAAACTTGTTATTAGGACTTGTTCATAAAAAATTCTTAGATCAAACTATGTGAAATAACCTTCTATTTATACATATCTTATCATTAAATCCCGAAATTCAAATATCGCAAGCCGATATCAAATCTGGGATTTGAAATCATTAAAATATTGCCAAAAACATATTTCAAAGAGGGGTCCTAGGTCTAAGTGAGGATCCATTCACCGTAGGGTGAATGGTGTTGGATGTTTCTGATATGTGGTTGTCATTGATGTCAACACTATTGGCATTAATGTCTTTAAGGTTGTATATGTTGAGGATATTGAGAAAATTGTAATAAAATAAGGTGCAAGTTGTAAGTGATGTAGTGAAGTTTAGTATGATGGATAGCTTAGTATATTGATGATTAGAGGTTGTGGATCAAAGGGTTTGTTGTCGAGTGTATCTAGTTTATCAACATAAAGTTTCAAAGATCCACATGATGATTTGATCAAGTTATGAGTATTTGTGTTCTGATAGTTATTTTGTTGCTTCAGTTGGTGCTCGTAAAAGAAGATAATGTGATTCTAGTAAGTTCACTTGTTGTGGATTCTTCTATGGTGATTCATGATGCTTGTGGATTTTTCTAGATCATGCTCTATCTATGTTGTCAATACACATTAATCGTTGTGCTCGCAATTGGTGATTTTCTTTTGTGTGTTCATATTTTTCATGTTCATGGCTGATAGGGTGATTGTAGCATGTTGTGGATCTTGCAAGAATATTTTTTGAAGGTGGTTTGTGTTCAAGGATTTTGTTTTGGGTCCTTACTATGTTGTAGCTAACATTGGTTGATTCACATTGAAAATTGTTTATTGATTTGGGATGACAATTTGTATACATTTTATTATTTTGTTGAAGTCAACATGTAGTTAATGTTATCTCTAGTTGTGGATATATATGAATTTTTGTTTATTCCATTTGAAAGCAGATGTGTGTGAGAAGTGCTAGTGCTATGTGCAAACAATGTTCTAATCTTTTGAAGGTAGAGGCAGAGTATGAAGAAGAGTGAGCAGATGTTTATGTACTTATTCAGAACTATAATCAGGCATTAGCAGATGTTATTTTCTCAATTCAAAATCCTGTGGATGTAATCTAAATGTTTTTGTAAGACAGTGTGTCTTCCTTTGAGTGGTAAGCCTTGTTGTATTTGAGCAATGAGATCTCGCTAGTGTGCCTGAATGCATGTGCATTCCCCAATTATATTATTTTATACTTTTAAAAGGGTATGATCTTGTGGACTAACCTCCACCATGGTTTTTCCCCTAATAGAGTTTCCACATAAAAATATATTGGTGTTATGTGTGTTTCTGATGTGTTGATGGTTCATGCTTTCATGTTAATTTATCAGATATGGGAATAAGTTTAATTTGTACAATTTATATGACAACTGATTCTCCCCGCTCTCTCAGTTGTCTACCCTTGTGTTGCCAACAATTGGTATCAGAGTTTTTTCATCAAAAGAAGTTTAATAGCTTGAGGTGATTCGAGATGGCGACATATAAGAGGGATAGTCTAAGATTTGATGGAACAAATTATTCTCTATCGAAGACTCAAATAAGTGTCATCTGAGATGCATTGGTGAACCTTATTGGAACATTACAAAGAATAGGTATATCATCCCATAGAATGGTCCTTCTATTTCTATTGAGATTAAGGATGTTGAGTACAATATCAGGGCTAAGGAAGAATTGTTGAGTGCTCTGACTGATTTTGAGATGACAAATGTGATGGATCTAAAGAATGCTTATGAGATCTAGAAAAATTTGGAAACTTTGTATGAAGGTAATGCACATGTGAAGATTGTTAATCTGCAAAGTTTGAAAGGGAAAAATGAAATGTTGAGAATGGGTGATGATGAGAACATTACTTCTTTTATGCAGAGACTGAATGGAATTGTGTGTAGTATCAGATGTGCTGGTGGAACTTTGGAAGAATCAGAGATTGTTACTAAAGTGCTCAGATCCTTTCCTACTGCATACAAAGCCAAAGGGTATGTGTAGGATCATCATGGAAAAAAATGGCTCTTAAGTTGCAAAAAAATCAAAAAAATCAAAGTTAGACAACTTGACATAAAAATTTGAATAAATTATCTATATTATTTCAAAAATATGTAAGAATAGAATCTGTAGAAAATTGAATCTAGTTTCTAAACTACTAGGTTTATTTTAAAACAAAATTCTATTTCGTGAAAATTTGAAATTTCAATGCAATAGTTCTTAAATTTCAGGGAAAAAATAAGTAGTTGTCTGTCTAACCACCCTAACCACAATAAAATGATAATATTTTTTTATAATATTTTAGATATCAGTAGAGGACTCATGTCCCAATGTGATGCATATTTTTTTGTAATTTTTTTCCAAGTAAATAATTAATTATGATTTTTTTATTACAACTTTTAAAAAATATAAAAAACTCATATGTCTGACCACCATAACTTAGTCAAAACTTCATGAAATTCATCTCTCTCTTTTTAATCCTATAGTATACGAAGCATAGAATGTGACACATGTTTTGGATTCAAAAAATGTGATACTGTTTGAAAGCTATAGATGTTTTTAGATCAGCCTATCAATGAGGAATTTAGTCGTAATTCAAATAGAAAATGAATAATAATAATTTATTAAATTCCAAGTAAGGCATAATTTATATTGGTGGAAAGCTAAGAATCTCCTTTAAAAACCCTTTTTTGTTTTATCAATTTTGGGTAGGAAAAAATTCATAAGCCACATACCCTACAAATACCCATCATATCACCACTTTTTGACCCATCATGATTGTGCCATACCTCAAAGCTACTGCTATTGAGGAGATCCAAACTGTGACAAATGTAACCAAAGACATCTTGATTGGTAAGCTTATTGTTTTTGAGTTGAGTGAATTTGGTGATTCTCTTACTAAGACAAAATTTGCATTCAAAGCTACTATTTCTGGAAAAAGATATGTAGAGATATGATCCAGGAAAAATTTATTCTAGAAAAATGTTAAAGTATGAGGAGGAAATGAGAGAGATTGAAGAAGAAGAGAGAAAGATAGAAAACAATCAAGCACTTATTGTCAAAAGAGAAGCCAAAGGAGAAGGTAAGTATAAAGGTAAATTTCCTATTAAATGTTTTTCTTACAATAAGATTGGTCATTTTGCCTCAAGGTGTCCGGAAAGAGTTCCTAAGCCAAAACCTAACAAGCCTAGATTCAGAAGAAAGTATTATTATGTTGATGTTGAAGGTGTGACAAATGATAAATCTGATAAAGGGAATGCAAGTGAGGACAAATGGGTATTTATTGCTATCAAAGAAATAATCTTGTCTACTAAATCTTCTAGCTGTACAAATGTGGAGAAAGCCCTAGCTACTATTGTTGAAGAAAAAGATGAATGGGTGATTGATAGTGGATGCTCTCATCACATGACAAGTGATAAAATTAAATTTGTGAGCTTGGAAAAGTATGATGGTGATGTTGTAATATTTGGTGATGACAAAGCTAGTTTAATCCATGGTAGAGGATCCATTTCTCTTGATGGTAAGCATACTATTGATGATGTTCTATATGTGGAAGGTTTGAAGCATAATATTTTAAGTGTTGGATAGATGGTTTACAAGGGATACAATCTTCAATTCAAAAATGGAAAGTGTAGAATATTGGGAAGTTTCAAAAAATGTGATTGCATCTAGTACAAAAATAAAAGGTAATATCTTTCACCTGAGTGATGCTACTAAAAGTTTTCTAATTGATCAAGTTGATGAAAGTTGGTTGTGGCATAGGAGAATGTGTCATGTAAACTTTGATAATATTATCAAGATAAGTTCTACTCAGGCAATGAGAGATCTTCCTAAGTTGATAAAACCTACTAATACCATATGCAAGGAATGTCAGTTAGGGAAGAAAACTAGAATTTCATTTTGAAGCAAACTGATTTGTGTGGTCCTTTTAGAGTAAGAATTTTACAAGGTTACAGGTATTTCATGTTACTTATTGATGATTATTCTAGAATGATGTGGGTTACTTTCTTAAGGGAAAAATCTAAAGCCCTAGAGAAATTCAATATTTTTAAGGTTATGGTTGAGACAGAGACATATCTAAGGATTAAATGTTTGAGATTATATAGAGATGGTGAATTCACTTCTAGTGAGTTTAATTATTTTTGTGAAGAGCATGGGATAAAGAGATAATTATCTACCCCATGAACCCCTCAACAAAATGGAGTTGTGGAAAGGAAGAACAAGACAATTGAAGAATTTGTTAGGACTATAATGTTGGAAGGAAATGTTCATCATATCTACTAGAGAGAAGCTATGAGTATTGTTGTTTACACTCTCAATCAGGTACAAGTCAAAGGTGATACCGGTAAGACTCCTTATGAGCTATGGTATGGCCATAATCCTACTATTAGATACTTCAAAATATTTGGGAGTAAATTCTTTATCAAAAGAGATGAAGATATAGGAAATTTTGATGCTAGAAGTGATGAAGGAATCTTTCTTGGTTATTCTACTAAAAGCAAGGCCTACAAGTGCTACAATAAGAGATTGAGGAAAGTAGTTGAAAGTGATAATGTCAAGGTTGATGAAGACATAGTTAGACCATCCAGAACCTTTGGATATGATTCAAATGATCAGAATGATAGTTCAGATAAAGGAAAGAAAGTTTAGACTACAAATCAAGCCCAGATCATTCTAGTGAATTGGGAAAATCAAGAGGAAGGAACTAGTGAAAGTGCAGAAGAGAGGTCACAAGAGCTTGAAGTTCCAGAACATCCTAAGACTCTAAGGTATGTAAGACTAAATCATTTAGAAGATCATATTATTGGTGATAAGAAAAAAGGTGTTCAAACTATGAGAAGAATTGCAGAAGAATACTATTTGATTTCGAAGACTGAGCCTAATAATGTCAATGAAGCATGCAAAGATGAACATTGGATGGAAACAATGAAAGAACTACTGCAAATTGAGAAGAATGATACATGGATTCTTGTTCCTAGACCTAAGAACAAAAATGTAATTGGAACTAAATGGGTCTTTAGAAACAAACTGAATGAGTAAGGTGAAGTTGTTAGAAACAAAGCAAGACTGGTGTGTAAAGGATATTCTTAGATGGAAGGAACTGACTTTGAAGAAATTTTTGCCCCTATTGCTAGGATTGAAGCTGTGAGATTATTTCTTGCTTATGTTGCTTATAAAAACTACAAGGCTTATCAGATGGATGTCAAGTCAGCATTTCTAAATGGTGAATTGGAAGAAGAAATGTATATTGAGCAACCTGATGGATTTTAGTTGATTGATCAAGGAGATATGGTTTGTCAGTTAAAGAAAGCACTGTATGTGTTGGAAATTTCTCCAGCAGAACCAAACAATCCTCTAAGAAGTAGCCAACTCCTATGATGAAGAACTACTAGGTTAGTGGCCCGTTGGTGTAATTAATTAATTATTACACTAGCATAAGTTTACTTAGGTCTTGCATTTAAATCATTAAGTCCTAGGTTGCATTATTAGATAAATCATTTAATAAATGGGATAATATTCCCTTCCTTATTTGTAGGAGATAAGATTTCTTCTAGAAGATGAGTTGTCTTTCTAGAACTTATCCCCTCATTTAATGATCATCACCATTAGGGTTCACATGTTGTCACATGTTGTTAGATCAAGACACATGGCAACATCTCATGCATATTAGGGTTTAGCTCTTGCCTATTTAATCAGGCATCTTGTACATTTGTAATCAATCTTTTTCATCAATATTGAATCTCCATTGTGCATGCCTAGTTGCAACACTTTCTGGGTGGTTGATTATCTTTCCTAGCTTAAAGGTCCTACATCGAAGACTGCAGCTTCAAGGACTGTGCATACATTATCCCAACATGGTATCAGAGCTTATCTAGTGAAACGTCAACCCTCGATCAAGAAAGTTGGTGTGCGAGATTCTCTGCAGGCTTGAAGGTTTCCATTGAAGGCTACTTGTTTCCACCTGGGGACCAAGCTGATTTCTGAAGCAGATTGAGTCAGATCCGAGCTCACCATTGTCTTCAGAAGGCCTTGAAACCCTAGGATCACCTACCCATTCATCAAAATTGGATATATCATCTTGGGAGCTTTAGAGGTATTTTTTTAGGGTTTGCAAAATCAATCATACTATCCGTACAATTTGCAGCAAAAAATCTCCCTTTGCAGTTGTCCTCTGAGGCAAAAATTTTTTTATACGCAGGCCACTTTTCGTTTTAGAAAAATCGGGCTAATATTTCTATTGATTTGGCAAAAATATTATTTTTCTATAGTTTCTGAAAAATAATTCGGGCGACCTTCAATTTAATTTCCCGTCGGCATCAAATAATCCATTGGCTTTTTTTTAGGGGTTTGATTTTATTTTTCTATCGGCTTATTCTCCGGTCGGCATCCATATTTATTTCATTGGCATTCATTTTTTCTATGGTCGGCATATATTTTTTTTACAAACTTGGGCTTTCGATTTTTTAATTGCAATATTTTGCAATATTAAAAAATATTTATATTTGTCAGCCGCAAGCCTGCAGCGGGGAGTACTTGTGTTGGCTGCATTTACATTTTTTGCAGGGCTCACTATCACCTCCGCTGTGTATTATCTCCTGCCGTGCACCCGCCGCTGTATGTTCTATCCACCGGAGTCCTCCCGTCCTCTACCGTTGACCGTGCTCCTACCGCCGCCGAACTCGCCGACAAAGCTCACCGACCGCCGGGTCCTCTCTCCGTCATCGACAACTCCTCCCACTGGGATATCCTCTACCGGTGGTGTCTCCCGCCAGTGGCGCCGCCCCGTCGCCGCTCGACAGCTGCCCGACCACCACTCCACTCGACGACCCTCTTTTTTTTTGCCACTATATACACTGCGGTCACATTAAGGACTGAGTGCTAAGCCCGGGGGGTTTATTTTTTGCCCCAGTTTAGCCTGCAGGTGCCCAATCAGGGCCTTTTTTTGTTTGATCATAACTTTCACCTAGGGTATCAAATTTTTGCAAATGATATACCGTCGGAAAGATATTTTTGTGTACTTTCCAGTGGTGACATCCATTCTATGAAATTTTGCTCGCAGACATTTCTACATCCAATTGAAGTTAAAACCCTAATCTGGACTCAAAGCTGCATATCTTCTCAATAGTTTATCGGATTTCAGTGATTCCAGCGGCATCAGGAAGGTGATTCAGAGATTTTTTTCATCAATCTAGCCCCTTGATTAGTTTTAGCTCTAGGTACTCTTGCATGTGATTTTTTTCAGTTTGGTGCATTTGTTCAATAACCTGGACATCTTGAAGCTTGGGAAAAGTTTTTTTGATCCGGGTTGGATCACTTCAGTTGTAAATCATATTTGGAAGTCTTTATTTGCTGTTGAAGGTCAGTGTCTTTGTTTTTTGAGAAGAAAATTCATTATGGGGCTTGCATATTTCTCTCCTTCTCTGCTTATGTTGCACAAGGGTAACTATTTGCAATGGCGAGATGTGATCTGCCACCATCTTCGATCACTTGATCTATTGCCTCATTTGTTTGGTATTGTTCCTCATCCAAGTGAAGGTATTCATGAACTTGCTTGGAGTTGCAGCAGATATACTATTTTGGAGATTATTTCTATGCAAGTTGATTCTGATGTTTTGAATGTTATTGATCATTGTGATTGTCCTCACATTCTTTGGACTAAGCTTTGGGAGATCTACGGAGATTCAGACACTCCACCATTCCCCGATGATCATGCTTCAGAATGTCATTCTTCAGATCAAGCTCCCCATGATGCTATTGTTATACAGGAAGTTGATTGCCTTGATCTTTCCGAAGAGGTTGACAAGGTACCTTTCAATGCTTCGTCTTCATCAAAGACAGTTGGTATCCCTTCACATTTAGTGATTCCTTGTCCAAAATAATTGATTGAGGCTTCCACCATCAACATCGATCAGGACACATTATGTTTTTCAGACTTGGCATCACATGATGGCTTTGTTTCAGGTATCATTGCCTTAGCCACTTCTATAGGTTTGGAGAACATTCTTGAGGGGGTATCACTCCTCTATTCAGATCACACTTTGGAGAGTTTTTTTGAGTCTCCTCATTCCTTTGTCTCAACCTTGATTGGGAATTCAGAGACTACATTGGAGGCATTCAGTTTCTCTTCAGAGATTTCATATCCGAGACTTCTTCCTTGTCATTCCATTCAGGACTTGAGGTTTCTTCAGCATCTACCATTGGATTTGCTTCAGACTTCTTTTAGTGGTTTTGAGGACACTTCATTCAGGGAGGGCTATCAAGTCTCCATCACACCCATCATATCCATTCTATCTTTGTCTTTGGATATTGTTTAGCATCAGTTTCTGCATCATCCTGGTTTGTCACCCTCTTCATTGTTTGGGACTATGACATTTTCTCCATCAGGAAAGGAGACACTTGAGCATAGTTCAGAGACATCATCGACATCCATCTTCATCCTTCCTTCCTTCAATTCCTATCAGGAATGGGAAGCATATCTCCACTTGTAGTTGGTTTTGTTTCTTCCGAAAGGGAGACAAGTTGTTTGTCGACATTGGATCTTGTTCTGTCTTCATACACTTACCTTTTTTGTAGGTGATCTCATCTTCTGGGGGGCTATTTTGTCTCTCTCTTTACCTCCTATGGGGGCACTTTTGATTGCATTGTATCCATGTGACGGATGGCGTACTTGGGGGGTATTTGGGAGTCCTCCATCCTTTCCTTCCCATCCTATCTCACATTTTTTGCATTTTCATCTCTCTTTTGGAGAGGGGTTTTGTTCCCATTGGGTTTTCCCCTTTTCTCCGGTTGTGGGAGATTTTCTACATCTTCATGTACATGGGTACCTAACATGGCCTCATAGCCAGGACCCATCATCGATCATCTCTGCATAATCATTGCATTTTCCTCCCTAAGTTGCACTTATGGGGGGGTGTTAGTGTAATTAATTAATTATTACACTAGCATAAGTTTACTTAGGTCTTGCATTTAAATCATTAAGTCCTAGGTTGCATTATTAGATAAATCATTTAATAAATGGGATAATATTCCCTTCCTTATTTGTAGGAGATAAGATTTCTTCTAGAAGATGAGTTGTCTTTCTAGAACTTATCCCCTCATTTAATGATCATCACCATTAGGGTTCACATGTTGTCACATGTTGTTAGATCAAGACACATGGCAACATCTCATGCATATTAGGGTTTAGCTCTTGCCTATTTAATCAGGCATCTTGTACATTTGTAATCTATCTTTTTCATCAATATTGAATCTCCATTGTGCATGCCTAGTTGCAACACTTTCTGGGTGGTTGATTATCTTTCCTAGCTTAAAGGTCCTATATCGAAGACTGCAACTTCAAGGACTATGCATAAATTATCCCAACATGGCCAACACAACGAGCATAGGACTTTAAGGTCCGTACTCCTTCACTTCAGGCTCTGTGAAACCTAGGAGGGTAATCCCTATTATGTGTTCATACAATATAATCAAATAGTAACACATTTATACATAGATTAATTCCTATTTATGGTAGATAAAATCAATCTCACTGAAGATTTGGTAGATTTTCAAGTGAAGGATTAGCTATCTACTAGGGATTGGGGTTAATTCCACTTCTACTACCCTTGGAAAGACTTTTTAATTGAGTATTGTCTTCTCATTAGTCTAGGGCCAAAAACACAATATTGTTCAACTGATGTAAAATTTTCTAACAAAATGACAAGTGTCTCATCAATTGGAGAAACAAAGTAAAGTATGCAAGAGGATCAATAATTTACAAATTACTCACTTAAGGAAGAAATGAACAATTTTTGTATTGATTTGTGTTTACAAACACTCATTGTGCAAGAAACATTTACTTCTTAGAAATCCTAAGTCATTCCTTACAAATTTTATAACCCTATTCAAGCATTTTGACTAATTCCTTGAATTAAACCTAGAAACAGAGTAATACATTCAAATGAAATATTTGAAGACAAATGATAACACGATTAGTATTTCTCATTCATAACAAGTCATAATGAACATACATAGGAGAGTATTGGCTTCTTGACTGATATTTGTTTTGATATCATTAATTTCTATAAAAATCATTTAAGATCATTACATACATGACTTCTTATCCAAGAAAAATTACTAGCCTACTTTAGTATTCTATTCTAAGTGCCTTTTCTAAACTTAGCTTTTACCTAGAACCCTATTAAGACTCCAAAATCCAACCTGTGTAATAAGCCCTAAAATCTATTTTATGGAATAAGGGAGCAACAAGAATCAAGCTTAATTAAACTTACATTTCATTTCATTTGCACCAAAATTTGAGATATTCTTAGTTTGTTACATGCAATCATTTGAGGAAAATGGAATAGTAAAACATCGCATTCCATATTCCTTGAATGAAGACATGCCAAATCCTCAAAAGGTAAAGTTTGTTGTAACCATGTTGAATCCTCATCCTTGTTGACCAAAGAAGATTATCCAATAGCAGCTCCAACACAAACTTGTATAACGTCTGGAAACAACATAGGCACCGCCAAGGTTAACTAGTCTAGCACTTCTACATACTAGCTCGAAAACATTCCACCTCAACACATGAAACAAGAAATCACATGAGTGTTGAATAGGAAAATCCTAACAAAAAGGGCATGGTTTCATCAAAAACAAAAACAAGGTGCAATCATCACTCTGATTCATCGACCTCAAAGGATATTTGCCCATGTTTTGCTCATGGTGGGACTAGAGAAACTGTCACCGCCTCCTTGTCAGAATTCACTGATAGTACCAAGGAGAGGGGATGATAATCACCCTTCGAATCAGTGTCTCCCTCACTGTCTAAATGGTTATTAGAAACCTCACATGGAGAATTGCACTCCTTCGAATAGGCCTTACAATTCTCACTCTCTCTCCTTGCCTTATTTTCATATTTCACCATCCTCTTCTCTATGTGATTGACTAATTCTTCTAAAATTATCTGCTCTCATGGATGGTAATTTTCCTTGGTACTATACTCCTTAAATTTACCTAATCCTATTATTCCTTTTCACATATCAGGAACTCCATGTATTCCACTTTCATTCTCACGACCTTCCTCAAGCTCAAATAAACTCAGCTCCTCAGACTCTTGAATCATCATGATAGACCTACTTGCCTAGAATTTCTACACACTTCTTAGTAGAATTCAATTCATATGCACTTCTTTATTAACCCTCAACCCTCATTCATTGAAAAATGAATTATGATGAAGAAGATCAATCAAGCAATTTGTATTAAATAGGAAATTTGAAGCATGCAGGATTAATGACCTGAAATCTCCTTATGTGAGTGAGTTGATAACTTACAGCTCAGTGTTGAATCTAAGTTGTTGCTTTTAAAGCACTTAAAACTTTATCCATGGTGATATGAGCCTTTTTTTTTATGTCCTTAGCAACTTGCTTATAGAAAACGGTGATGCCAAATCAAGTGTTGTGATCTATCAATCAACATGTATCACCAACCTAATCTGTGCTTTCATTAATATTGATGAAGTACACAAGACTAGTTGTATACACCTAAAAATGGTCACATCACATTGTCTCTGGTAATTAATTAAATATCTTAATATTTAATTAAATATTTGAATTCCATCTATGTATAAATAAATTTAAATAATTTATTTATATTATTCATTATTTCATTTCGATTAAATAAATAAGTTTATTTAATCATCTTTTCGTATTCATTTCTTAATTAATTAAATAAACATTATGATTTATTTATATTAATTATCATATAATCTTAGTTTGAATATTTTATTCAAATAAAGATTAAAATTTCTCTTCTAAATATCTATTTATAATTAAATATTTCAAATATTTAATTAATTCTTCTAATTCGATTCATATATCTATTTATAATTAAATATTCATAAAATATTTAATTAAATCTTCTAAAATTTCAAATTCTTCTAAAGTCATACTCACAATTAAATATTCCAAAATATTTAATTAAAATCTTCCATAGTCTTTAAAATTAAAATGCATTAAATAAAATTAAATAAATTTATTTATTTATTTAATTTGGGGATTATCTTCAACTCCCGGGAAGCAAACGGTCAAAACAGAAAATTTAATTTTCTCTGTTTCTGTGCAGGCTTGTTCCCGTGGGTTGAAGACAAGAATCCATCATTCTCTCCAACCTCTCAACCTCTTCCATCTTCTTCTCAACCTCTCCATCTCTCACCTTTCAATTCTACCAGACAATCTCACAGCCGTAGATTCTTGCCAGCCAGGATTTTGCATGCAAAAATCTATAAATATGACTGTCGGGAGCTCCAAATCATATAGAAGTTTTAAGCAAGTAAATTATAGGAAAATTTCATATCATTCATAGAATCATAGCATAATATAGCATAGAATCATAGCAATAGTAGTATAGAATCATGACATATTTTCAATCCATAGCATCTTCTGTTTACAGCCCCTGTGCATAATCCACAACCCCTGTTCATTTCTGTTAGCAATTTCATTCCACCAACATATAGAATAGAGATTTTCATTTGCATACTCATTCTACAGCAGCCATTTGGAGAAGCTGAGCTTACACAATCTGAGAGCCACAAGCTTCAAACAAATCTCTGGAGATAGAGAAAGACAGAACATTTCTGAAGAAGTTTTATTTCATATTCAAGTTTTATTTCAATTTCTTTAGTTTAAAGTTCTGTTAATTGTGTTTGTGTTTTCAATTAGATTACAAATTAAACATTACACATTTTTGGCGCCCACCGTGGGGCTTTTTCCCCTGTTTCTCACATCTTTTTGCAGGTTTCTGTGACAGGTTACGGACAAAAACAGCGGAATAGCATAGGAAACACGTCTTCGAGACAATAATACCTAGTTTAGTGCATTTGAAGACTTTTGCAGCGCCCTTAATCTGTATTGCAGCGCCCTTAATCTGTATTGCAGTGCTCATAATTCATTTTGCAGCGCCTGTAATTAATTTTGCAGCGCCCATAAAGTATATTGCAGCGCCTATAATGTCTGTTGCAGCGCAACTTTTAAAAGGTAGAATATTGTAATTTGTAAGTTTAAAATAGTCTAACTGACTCCAATGCGACCGCAGACAGTTAGTAATTTTTAAAGGATAAAATGAACCAATCCTAGGGTAGACAGTTAATTTCAAATGAAGCAATCCTAAGATAGACACGTAAAGGTAAAATGAAGCAATCCTAGGGTAGGCATTTCATACTTTATTTTTGGGCTTAAAAAAAAGAATTTTCTGTTTTATGTGAAGCAACATCTTCACTTAGTTTAGAAAATTTTCATTTGGTGCTTAAAATACATTAGAGTTTGTTTTGTTTTTGGTGATAGGCCTATGCTCTCCCCTTAACTGGGTGATCAAAATGCCAAACTCACCTATTTCCTTTTATGCAATTTCCTGTTTTATTAACTCCTTTTAGAAGGCCTGCCGTAGTGGGAAAAAGTACTCACCCTACGGGAACGACCTAAGTGGGAACAACTGAAGCCAAGTTTTCCAACCCACTATAATCAAATGCGGATGGTTGATGAAAATCCCATTCGACGGTAGTGTGCATTGATAACCATCCCCAAAGCCTTTGTTCTAAAGGTAGGGAGGTCTCTCGAGGGAGTTTATCATTTGCCGCACCAAACAGAAACCCTTACTACGAACCTAGTGTAGTATCTTACTGAGTCAGTTTCTGAACATCATTTTAATCATAGTGCAGGGGAGGGAAGAATCTACCACCAAGATACTCACCATATAACTGCCAAGGATTGTTTGCTCAGGGGATCCGGTATCCACTTCCGTCACTCTGAGTACACACCTGAAAAAGACAAAAACACGGGCGCCCTTTTGAGGGTGACATGGCTGTGTGAGTCGATGCAGTTCTAAGATGTGGGTTGTTGATTGATATGATGACCTACTTGAGAACTAAGAGTGAGTCTGTATGAAGTGACTATCATGTGTAAAACCCGTTAAAACACTTTTTGAACAACATTTTTATTATACACTTGATGTTTAGCATAGGACTTAAGACAACCATTTTACAACTTTGTTTGATGTGTTTTCAATACATTAATTTAGATAAGATCATCCAAAACACTCATTATCACATTGAGTAATCTCATGTTACGAGATTGGAAATCCATAAAGTTTGAAAAGAAATCCATTTTCAAAAGGATTAAGAAGCCAAAGAAACCCCTCAACCACAAGAAACTATTGAAGAAGCAACGATTCTTGTATCAAAGTCGAAAATTTTTACTCAAATATAGAACCTTTCTTCATAGGTATCATGATTGTGTTAGAGGTTTTTCAGATGATTATGCTATAGAGCCCTTGTATTCACAAGCTTACTTTCAAAGAAGAGCCCTTTCTCAAAGGCATAACCATAGTCAACGTATTCATTTTAGTTATATTCCTCAACCCGCAATCGAATATTCTACTCGTCCAAATCAAATTTTGCAATAGAGAACTTAGAATACATTAGGCATCCATTTCAAAATCCATCCTTTTACAAAGCCATGATCAAAATTTCATAAAGTGCAAAATCATCCTTTTCTTGATCTTTTGCTTACATTCCCGCTAAACAGGATTTTCATCCTTTCACTTAGGGAACAACACAAGCTACAAGATTAGAAATTTTGTGTAAGTCATAGAATCTTCATTCTATCCTGACTTTCATATATATCACATAAATTGCACTATTTCACTCTTTTGATCAAAAGTAAGTAGAATTTGGAGCAAAATCTATGCCTGTCTTCACGAGATCTCAAAAACAAATGGAAAAAGATGAGGGAGAAACCACTACCAGTAAAATGGGTGACCGAAATGAAAAAGAAGAGGAAACATTTAATCTTGATGAGTTAACAGAAGAAAAGCTTCAAGAAGCAGAACAAGATCCCCAATTCCATACTCTTATGGAAAGAATTCTAGAACGTAACAAAGAAAAATATTTTCTTTCATTAGCTAATCAAGGAGCTAAGTTGCCTCACACCTTTGACATAGAAGGGATTAAACAAAATCCTGAAACTCCTCCTAATGACTTTAGTGCTCTTAACCAACAGATAAAAGAATTACAAGGGCAAATAAAGGAAATGCAAGGAGGTACAACAAAGAAATATGTTTTGGAAGACATATCTCCTTATCCATTTGATAGGAGTCTTCAAATGATCCCATTTCCAAAACATTGCGAAATTCCTAAGTATGATAGGTATAATGGAAAAACTGATCCCATAGACCATGTTAGGGATTTCCGAAACATGAGTCTTGAATTCGCCTATGATGATACTTACTTGATGCGATTATTTCCATGAAGTCTAGGTGTACAATCCATGGAGTGGCTTTCAAAAATCACTCCACCTATCAAAACTTTTGAGGAGTTGATAAATCAGTTTATTCACAATACTCCTACAACATTCAACACCAGATAACAATGCTTGATCTTTGTAAAGTGAAACAAAAAGTAGGAGAACCCTTTACTACATTTTTACAAAGGTGGAGAAGGTTATTTGCACGATATTCTCATCCTATTCTTGAAAAAGAAAAGATGGATATCTTTATTAATAGCCTTGATCCAGAATTAAGTTATAGGCTTAACCTTCATTGTCCTCATAACTTTGAAAAATTGATTGAAAACACAATCACCATTGAAGGAGCCTTGGTTAAAAGGGGAGTCATAAAACTTGATAATCCAAGTACATCAAATCAAAACAACAACGATAAAACAAGGTTTTGGAACAGAAACAAAAATGTTGTCAATGATGGTATAGTGGATGCAAATAATTTATGGACAAGACCATCTATTTTTAATCTATCAAGTGCTCCACGAAACAATCCACAAGGAAATACAACTCAACAAGGACAAATGTCTAAGCAAGAAAACATAACCAATCAAAATACCAATCAAAATCATGGTAATTTCAATAATAATCTTGGCAATGCACAAACATCAAATTGACGGACTTTTACTGCTTTGGGTCAATCTCTTGAGTCTGCTTTGAAGGAGCTTCTTGATAATAAGGTTATCACCTTACCACCACAAAGAGATTATGATCCACGATTCAAACCACCATCATGGAATGACTCGTATTATTGCAATTATCATCGATGTAAGGGTCATAGAACAAAAAATTGTCAAGCTTTGAAAAATCTAGTACAAGATTTAATTGACAATGGTACCATTACAATTGAGGGGCATCATACCAATGACGATCATCAAGCATTCAGAGATCCTTTGCCAAACTATCAAAAGGGGGAAACATCAGATACTAAAGCCAAAAGCATACATAATGTTGAAGACAATATAATCCATCACATCCACACAGATGATCATCGGGTTAATGTTATCAAAATCAAAGGAAAACAAGAATATCAACAGGTTAATGTGACAACACGAGGTCAAGCAAAAGTTGTTCTAAAAGGAAGTTCATCTAAAACAACTATTTCTCCTCCTAGTCAATATAATCTGGTTGATCAATTGAGAAAAACATCAGCTCAAATATCCATCCTTGAACTTCTCAAAATATCCCCCATACACAAGAATATTTTAGAAGAAGCTCTTGTCAATACAATTGTTGATACTGATCTAGATGTAAACAGATTTCACGCCATGGTGGGACATTTGTCTTCCCCCACTTGTCTTTCATTTTCTGATAAAGATGATGCTTCCATGACACATCCACATAATTCCTCGCTCTATCTTGAAGTCATGATCCATAAACATCGAATTAGACGTGTCTTAATAGATGGAGGAGCCGGTTTGAATATTTGTACTTTAAAGTTAATAAATGCCTTAGGAATATTAGAAAATGAAATTGATCCACGAAGGAAGATAACCATCAAGGCATATGATGATGAAGAAAGATCTTCTAAAGGATTAATATTGCTACCTATCAGAGTGGGACCTGTTTTGAAGAATACATTTTGTCAGGTTCTAGATCGAGATCTTTCTTACAACATACTTTTGGGTCGTCCGTGGATTCATGATATGCAAGCAGTTCCATCAACGTATCATCAATGTATCAAGTTTCCATATGATGGACAAGAAATAACTATACAAGTTTATTACAATAGTACCCAAACTTGTTCAAATCTTAGAGTAACTCAAGATTTCTTTGTGCCACACAATAGGGAAGCTCTTTCTTCTTCCAATCTACAAGTCCAATTGCAAGAATTGACAAAGAATCTTGATACTAAATTGAAGTTTAAAGACAAAGGGGTAGGTGAATATTCACTATCTCTCTACTTTACCTCCTTCTCCAAGATCACATGGTTTGCCTACTTTATCAAATCAAAAGATTGCAGCCGCTTCTACATCTCAAGCTTCCATGCCAATCACAAAGTTTGATGGAAAATTCATTAGAGTTAATACCACCGAAGAAGAAGCTGAAGATAGGGACATCCTAAATTGGCTATACAAAGATGAAGATGAATCTCTCTTGCACATTAAGTTACCTAAAGAACAATATGGTAAGGGGTACGCTATCATGCAAAAGATGGGCTATGAAGGGAATGGTCCTATAGGGAAACGAAGAGAAGGAATTGTGGAACCAATTCAACCTATTTCAAAGCATTCAAGTGATAAAATAGGACTTGGATATGGTAAAGATAAAGAAGAATATACTTCACAGCAAGCACAATTAACTCATGAAGGAGGATCCGTGTCAGATAAATCTCATGAATTAGTTTTCCAATTGCAAAATAGTTCAGATACTGATTCTAATGAATATGAATGGGACACCATTTATAATGATGAATTTTGGAGGGATAAACAAGTTGATACCATACACAAATATGCACCTATTCTTATACAAGGAGAAGGCTCAAGGTCTCCACTTGATTTTGTTTTACAAAGCGATCATGACTCAAGTGAGGAAGAATCAGATTCTAGCACAATTGACACTCAACAGAAAAATACCATCATAGACCTTGTCTACCATGAGGATGATAACCATATAATGACTTTGACAATTCAAGACCTTACCCAACCTAATGATCCTATGCCTTTAGTTTATCCAAAACTTATTGATTGGGACATTAATGCACCTATCCGCATTCCTACATTCAATAATGACGAGGACATTATAAATTTCCTTTGTTCCTCAAATGAAGAAAACAATTGTTTCATTCAAGAATTTCATACTCATGATTTTGATAAGGACGGTGTCAAGTCTCTTAGCTGCAAAATAAATGAAATAAAAGATGGATCTATTGGTGAAAACCGAAAAATGGCAGTGATAGATCAAAACAAGAGAAAAATAAAGAGTGAATCCGACAGTGAAAACCTTTCTGAGGCACTGAAGGATGAGAAACTTGACACTCTTCCCAAGTATTATCATGAAAGATCTTCTATTTTGATCAAACCAACAGAATCAATCAACATAAGTACACTAGAGCAGCCAAAAGTTTTGCAACTTGCAGCATCATTAACAGTTGAAGAAGTTCTGAAATTCATGCAATTCTTGAAGAATAATCAAATTAACTTTGCTTGGTCATATGCTGATATGCTAGGGTTAGATCCTAATCTGATAATGCATCATTTATCTATTAAACCAGGAGCAAAACCTGTAAAGCAAAAACTCAGAAAAATGCATCCACATGTTGCATTATTGGTCAAAGAAGAATTAAAGAAGCTTTTGGATGTTGGATTCATTCGAACTATTGATTATGCAGAATGGATTTCCAATACTATACCTATTTCAAAGCCAGATGGAAGGATCAGAGTTTGTACAGATTTCTGAGATTTAAATAAAGCTTGTCCCAAAGATGATTTTCCTTTGCCCAATATAGACATGATTGTTGACTTAACTACTGGCCATGCAATGTATTCATTAATGGATGGATTTTCAGGATACAACCAGATAAAAATTGCACCAGAGGATCAAGATAAAATAGCGTTTACATGCCCTTGGGGTACCTATTGCTGGAATGTAATGCCATTTGGGTTAAAGAATGCTAGAGCTACTTATCAAAGAGCAATGACAACTATTTTTCATGATATGATGCATACATTCATGGAAGATTATGTTGATGATTTAATTGCCAAATCTCACACATGAGAAGAACACCTGGAAATCTTGTCAAAAATCTTTATTATAATGGAGAAGTTCCATGTTCAACTAAATCCAAAGAAATGTGTCTTCGGTGTTACATCTAGAAAACTATTAGGATATATTGTTTCAGAAAAGGGGATAGAGGTTGATCCAGAAAAAGTACAAGCTATAATGGACATGCCTCCACCACGAAATATCAGTCAATTAAGATCATTGCAAGGAAGATTACAGTCCATTAGAAGGTTTATAGCTCAACTGGCAGAAAAAAGCTTGCCATTTACACATTTATTGCATAAAAATGTCCCATTCAAATGGGATGACAAATGTGAAACAACATTCAATCAGATCAAGCAATATCTTACGCATCCACCAGTTTTAATTCCACCTATTCCAGGAGAGCCACTCATACTCTATATTTCAGCAACAGAAGTATCTTTGGGAGCATTGCTAGCACAAGAAGATTCTACAGGAAAGGAAAGAGCCATATATTATATCAGTAGAACTTTAACAAGATATGAGTTAAACTACGGTTTCATTGAAAAAGCTTGTCTTGCAGTAGCGTTTGCTTCTCAAAAGTGGCAACATTATATGTTGGCTCATACAGTTAAGCTGATAACAAAGATTGATCCATTGAAATATCTATTAAGCAGAGCTACTTTAACAGGAAGACTTGCAAAATGGGTAATGATCTTAAGTGAATTTGACATTAACTATGTAGATCAAAAAGCTATTAAAGGATAGGTCATTGTAGATTAGTTGGCTGAAGCTCCTTTACAAGAAGAAAATCCAATGCACATTGAGTTTCCTGATGCAGATGTCTTTTCAGCAACAATTCAGAAATTATGGACATTGTACTTTGATGGATCTTATACACAATATGGCTCGGGGGCAGGGATTTTCTTTGTTACACCTGAAGGACATACCATCTCACGATCATATCGGTTGATGTTTCCTTGCACAAATAACATAGCTGAATATGAGGCATTGCTTATAGGATTGAAAATAGCTTTGGAATGGCAGATTACAGAGCTGGAAGTCTACGGTGATTCACAACTTGTCATTAATAAAATTAATGATGATTATCAAACCAAAGATTATAAGTTGTTACCTTACAAGAATATGGTGGATGATTATAAGAAGTATTTTGTGTCAATCAAGTTTTTACAAATATCAAGGATTGATAATAAAGCTGCAGATGCAATGGCTACCATTGCTTCCTTATTACAAATATCAGAAGATCAAATCAAATATGAATTCTTGGTGGAACAATTGTTTTCTCCCACTTATGATAATCCTGAAACTCAACTTATATGTCATTTGACCGGTTCTGATTCACCTTTATATGGCAAGACTTATACCTATTTGAAAGATAACATCTTGCCTTCAGATTTATCTCGCAATCAAAAATGAAATTTCATTCGCTAATTATCCCGTTATACCTTAATTGCCAATATCCTTTATCGACGTGGTCTTCATGGTACACTCCTTAGATGTCTTGAACGTGACGAATCTGAAAAAGCCTTACAAGAGGTTCATGGTGGTATTTGTGGAACTCATTCGAGTGGTTTGACCTTAGCCAAGAAACTTGTCAGAATGGGGTACTATTGGCCTACCATGGAGAAAGATTCTTTTAATTTTGTCAAGAACTGTTCTAAATGTTAGATTCACGGGAATCTTATTCATGCACCTACGCAGGAACTGCAATCTTTCACTCCGACATGGCCTTTTTCTCAATGGGGACTTGATCTTGTTGGGAAAATACATCCTTCATCATCAAATGGACATAAATTCATCATTACAGCTACGGAGTATTTTACAAAATGGATTGAAGCTGTTCCTTTGACAACAGTGACTGGAAAACAAATATCTTCATTTATCTTGAATTACATTATTTGTAGATATGGAATTCCTAATTCTATTATTACTGATAATGGAAGACCTTTCAAAAATCAAGATGTGGATGAACTTTGTGAAAGATTTCACATCCAACACTGGTTCTCTACACCTTATTATCCATAGGGTAATGGTCAAGCAGAAGCTTCTAACAAAACCATCTTGAAGATATTGAAGAAGACAGTAAATGACGCTGGACGTGATTGGCATGTTCAACTCAACCCAGCTTTGTGGGCATACAGAACCAGTGTTTGCACACCAACAGGAGCTACACCATATGCTTTAGTCTATGGAGCAGAAGCAATTTTACCATTAGAAGTTGAAATACCTTCACTTAGGGTTTCACTCAAGGGATTGATAAGTGATGAAGACTACAGGGTTTCTTGACTCGAAGAATTAGAATTGTTAGATGAAAGGCGTCAACATGCAGCTGATCATTTGAAAGGCTACCAACAAGTTATGTCCCGTAGCTATAATCACAAAGTTAAACCATGAACATTTCAAGTGGGTGACTTAGTTTTGAGAGAAAATCCACGTAATCAGCAAGATAGAGAAAAGAAAGGGAAATTTGAACCTAACTAGCTTGGTCTATTTGTCATCGTAGCAGCATACGGTTCTGGTGCATATCAGTTATCCACATCAGAGGGGGACCTGTTTGAAGATCCAATCAATAGTATTCATCTGAAGAAGTTCTATATCTAAAAAGTCCTGAAAAAATTTAAAAAAATCATAAAAAGTCCTTAAAAAATCAAAAAAATCATAAAAAGTCCCGAAAAAATTAAAAAAAATCATAAAAAGTCCTAAAAAAAATCAAAAAAATCAGAAAAATCCTGAAAAAGTGCAATAAAAACAAGTAGTGAAAACCTGGCAAACAGGCGTTACTTGTAATTAAAATGGGCTCCTCCATTTATTAGTTCATGTCTTGTTTTCATTTTTCATCCATATCTATCATTTGTATATATCTTTCATTATCCATATCATGTAGTTGGAATCCTTATCTTTTCATCATGGCTTGATGAAATTTGTACATATCTTTTATCCTTAGGTTGTGTTTACATTGAGGGAAAAACGCAGAAACATACAAACAAGAGAGGGCAACGAGCTTTCAGAATATCACAAAAAGACAAATAACAGTTTGACAAAACAAAACAAACATTGTCGTATCAAATCAATCACAACATGTTTATTCAATGCCAATGGAAATCGAAACAACATGCTCCAAACAAATGAGAATATCAATGATGATAACTAAAAATTGGATGATCTTAATCTGAATAAATGTTTGATATACTTTAAGCAAGATTTGAATGGTTGTTTGATTTTCTATCATATCTCTGGAGTAATTCAATGATGTATTGAACTAGAAGAGCAAGGAAGGAGTATGATTTTTCTTTGTCTGTTGTTTGCGAGAAAATCATTAGTACTATGTAAATTGGTCACGAGACATGCTTTACTATATATCATGGATGACATTTCAGAATTTGCATGGGAAACGGGTTAACTCTTGTCTGTTTATGCAAGCAATACTCAGGTCATCTCGGTTCAATTATACCTCGATGCTTGTATTAACTTGCTATATTAAAAATCATGAAAGCAATACCCAGGTCATCACTGGTGCTAACATACCCTTTGATGCTTCTATTAACTTTCAACATTTCAAAGCTCTATGATGATACAAAAAGCATGTATAAGCTCTCCAAATGGCAATCCTGCATGGTTAGTATAGATTTTCATTCATGTTAGAATTTTCATTTTACATTTATAAGATTTCTAAAAGCCTGGCAAAGAATTAAATGTTTATATCTTTTTGAAAATATGACTGAGTATATTTTGACATTCACAAAAACATCATTTCATATATTTGCATTAGAAAATCATAAAATCAAAGCATACATTACATATATCATTACCATATACATTCATTCATCAAATAAACTTCATCTCATACAATCATGAATATAAATAACATACATCATAAAACCATTATATAGTACACATCATATGGACACATCATATATAATCATAAATCATCGCTGCATTTCATATATCTCAAAAATGAATGTCAAAATGTACAAAGATGTCAACTACAAATGATATAATATCTCATAAAAAAATGAATGTCAAAATGTACAAGGATGTCAACTACAAATGATATAACATCATTAAAAATGTGATCATCTCACGGTGTATACAAAATGTCTCAACAGAATATCATGAAAATATCATATACAATGCACTAGGCAGTGTTATCCTCCGATGGAGCTGGCCTAGGACCTGTACCACCTGCCCCTGATGGACCTGCACCGCCTGTCCCTGAGGGTCCTCCTGGAGGTAAAGGTTGTGTCACACCGCTGGTCGTATCGAGACCTAATTACGCGAGTAGATCATGACTCCAGCATAACTCTCCTCGCCGTGAATTGCATCATGATAGCTGGTCTAATAGAATCACTTTGTGTATTCGTAACCTCCTCATCATGTCACTCATCAAGGTGCTAGCTGTTGGTTTTCCTTTGTAGGCTATCTCACAAGGCAATAGCCCGGCTTCACCTGCTTATCTATTGCATCCTCCTCGGGTAGTAATCAAGTCACCTAAACCCGAATCATGGAAATCAAGGTCTGCGGCTCCTGATAGCTGAGTCTCCAGAACTCGTGACTGCATCTGTGAGAGATGATATTTGACCTACTACTATCGATCTAATCACCTGGATGGGTCAAGCAGGTTTATCCGTGGTCCACCTCTACCAATTCTTACCACTCGCCACCCTCCTCCTACTACACTTATCTCTCACTCTACCATCATCAATTTCACCATCATCTCCCTCTGAGTCGTCATCTCCACCACTCTCATCATCATCACTGTCCTCTGAATCATCATCCTCTGAAGCTGAATCTCTCTATCGGTGTCTCTGTGCAATAATAGGAGCAATAGCCTCATCAAACATATGTGGTGTTGGATGCTCTAGGACATACTGGACATACTCTAGTGTTGCCCCTGCATCAAGAACATCCACCCGGTAATCCCACATCTGTGCTCCTAAACTGGTGAACTCTCCCACCGCTGCTTCATAAGAAATCTGTGGACCCCACACTGCAAGCTCTAGCTATCGCCGTGCATAAATAGCTGAACCCACAGGCATACCCTGAATCTGACCAAACTACCGAAGTACTCGTCCAGCAAGAAATCTCTCAAGGATCCATGTAGTCCGTCCAATCAAAAATCTGGAAGTACAAACATATGGCATCTCCCTCGCATCCTCTGGCCATGGCTCACAATCCAAATATGGTCTCCAGCATACTGTATCCAAACTATCTAATAGCCGCTTCCAATACACTAGTTTGCCCAGTCTCGGCTGAGCAATAATATGCGCATATCTCCATCTATATGCTTGACCAGCTGGTTGTTGTCCTCAGGTCAATGGGCGTAAAACAGCAAAGTGATCCCATGCCCATATCTGTAATAAAGAGCACCCAACAGCAAAACTCCGGCCTCTACCATATACAATATGATGTAACTCGTCATATAGGTGGGCTAGCATATATGTACCCCATGTATATCGTGTCCCTTGCATCACCATGCTCTCCAAAACATGACCCCATCCGATCGCAAACCCCTTCGACCTATGGTCAGGGCACAACACACCTCCAATAAATCCTGCAAGTACAGCTGGTAGTGGCGGATATGTATCTGTAATCTCGCCCCATGGGATAAAGTATCCAGCGATCTGATCATCTTGGAAAATCCTCCTCAAAGAATCAGTGCCTCCAACCTCTCGGCTATCAAATACAACTATCTCTCCCATCACTAGGATCCGTAGGATGCGATATACGTCCTCGGGGGTCACTGTAATCTCGCCCGTCGGTAAATGAAAAGTGTTGGTGTCACTATGCCACCACTCTACAAGTGCTGTCAATAAAGCCCTGTTGAGGCGAACCTCAGGCATATCAAGTAATGAACTCAATCTGCATGCATCAATCACATCTCTATCTTACTGTAACAAATGTGGAATCAATGTCCATGTGCTCATAAATGTCTCTCGTAACTGCAAGACACCTAATCTCTCCTGTTGACATATTATCAAAGCAACATCAATATCAAATCATCATAACATATCAATCCAAAACTGAATATCAAATTATTTGTTTTTCATCATCATCATGAAATGCGAATAATATCAAAATCATGTTTGTTTTTAACAACTTTAGAAGCAAACGAATCAATCAAACTATTTGTTTTTCATCATCATGGAACATAAATAATAAACATCAAGTTTCTTTCTAACAAATTTAGAAGAAAACTTATCTATCCTATTTGTTTTTAACAACTTTAAAAGAAAATTTATCAATTTATATTTGTTTTCCAACAACTTTGGGAACAAATTTATCATTCGCAACAACATACAATCAAAAGCGCTATAAAACTGCTTATGGGCGCTATAAAATTCATCATCAGCGCTAAGGAAACTTAGGCGCTAAAGAATTAATTAATAGCACTATGCTTTTGATCATGGGTGCTACACAATTTCATGTGCTATGAAAAGCATCAAGAGTGCTACAAAATTCATCAAATGCACTACGAAATTGTATGTGCTATGAAAACTATTAAAAGCGCTATGAAAACTATTATATGCGCTATACAATCAAATGCGCTACGAAAATATTCAAATGCGCTACGATAAGTATCAAATGCGATATAAAATTGAATGCGCTACGAAAAATATTGTATGCGCTACAAAAATCTTTAAGGGCGCTAAAAATCAATTTTTTTTGAAATAAACATTGAAAAGCATGCGTAAAACGGAAAATTTTCGAGAGACAAGAGATTTACGGGACACATACCGGAGGTCCATAGTGCGCTGGCTGTTGATGTTGTCCGATATGCTCGAAACGTTGCTGGTGAACTGGAAGTGCCATACTCCTCATTGCCCTCGTGAGTTCAAAAATCTGTAAATTTTAATTAGGTTAAAATTGAAAATGACATGGAAAAATGACATTTTAACCTATATAATGGTAAAATTGGGGCATTTTATCATATTTTAACATATGTGGGCAATTTCTTCATCAATTTTCATTTCACATTTTCCGGTCAATTTTTCTTCATCATTATTTTCAATCCATGAACGTATTATTTTCAAAATCATAAAAATCAAAATATTTCACAAAATCATAAAAAATTCGTGGCCTCAATTTAAAACTCAAAAATCTTACTCCATTCATCGCCTCTGTGGGGCATATACTTATCAACATTCTCGACAAATAACATCCTGGGCAATTTTAGTTCTTTTCAAGTAATGAAACACATCACTTCAAAGAGGGCAAAATGTATACACCTAAAAATGGTCACATCACATTGTCCTCTCCTCGTAATTAATTAAATATCTTAATATTTAATTAAATCTTTGAATTCTATCTACGTATAAATAAATTTAAATAATTTATTTATATTTGTTTATTATTTCATTTCGATTAAATAAATAATTTTATTTAATCATCTTTTCATATTCATTTCTTAATTAATTAATTAAATATTATGATTTATTTATATTAAGTATCATATAATCTTAGTTTGAATATCTTATTCAAATAAAGATTAAAATTTTCTTTTAAATATCTATTTATAATTAAATATTTCAAATATTTAATTAATTCCTCTAATTCGATTCATATATCTATTTATAATTAAATATTCTAAAATATTTAATTAATTCTTCTAAAATTTCATATTCTTCTAAAGTCATATCATAATTAAATATTTCAAAATATTTAATTAAAATTTTCCATAGTTTTTAAAATAAAAAATCAAAATTCAATAAATGAAATTAAATAATTTTATTTATTTAATTTTAGATTATTCTTCTTAACTCCCTGAAGTAAACGCTCAAAATGTAAAATTTAATTTTCTCCTGCTTCTATGCAGGCTTGTTCCCGTGGGTTGAAGACAGGAATCCATCCTTCTCTCCAACCTCTCAACCTCTTCCATCTTCTTCTCAACCTCTCCATCTCTCACCTTTCAATTCTACCAGACAATCTCACAGCCATAGATTCTTGCCAGCTGGGATTTTGCCTACAAAAATCTATAAATATGACTGCCGGGAGCTCCAAATCATATAGAAGTTTTAAGCAAGTAAATTATAGGAAAATTTCATAGCATTCATAGAATCATAGCATAATATAGCATAGAATCATAGCAATAGCAGTATAGAATCATGACATATTTTCAATCCATAGCATCTTCCGTTTATATCCCCTGTGCATAATCCACAGCCCCTGTTCATATCCATTAGCAATTTCATTCCACTAGCATATAGAATAGAGATTTTCATTTGCATACTCATTCTACAGCAACCATTTGGAGAAGTTGAGCTTACACAATCTGAGAGCCACAAGCTTCAAACAAATCTCTGGAGATAGAGAAAGACAGAACGTTTATGAAGAAGTTTTATTTCATATTCAAGTTTTATTTCAATTTCTTTAGTTTAAAGTTCTGTTAATTGTGTTTGTGTTTTCAATTAGATTACAAATCAAACATTACACACTAGTTTTTCATAGAGGGAAACTTTCTCTATACACTTCATCGCTTCATCGCTGATCCTAAATTTTGATGAAAGTATTTATGTGGTCATCTTTAGTCCTTTAGATTATCCTACTTTAAAACTTTATTAATGGTTCCTCAATCCTATCGCTACTTTCCTTTTTGCTTTATGTTAAATCTTAAGAATTTTTCCACGTTGCCCATTCCATGTAGTGACCATCACTTGTTGTTGATTTACTTTATGTTTTTCCCACTCTATTAGTGATATAAACATCCCAACGATGATCTTTATCCCTTGGTTTAGTAGCCTGACCTTTGGTCACATTCATCCCTCCATCACGCATTGGTAATTCAAACCTTGCATCGAGGCTTCTATCTACAATGGGAAATGTTGTGATAGCACGAGATTTAGACACATACAACCTACATAAAACAAATGGCACAAAAGATATCGCTCATAGGATCATATCATATTAGTGAAAGAGAAACCCTTTAGAGGACATCCATCGTTCATCGCTAATTCAGAACTCAAGATCTAAAACACATCCACAATGAGAGATGGAATTATAACATAAGGCCTTTGCTCATCACTAATTCTCCTCATACATTTTGCAAGCAATTATTGATGAGATAGTTCACAAAATTTATAAGATCCATTGTGTATCATTGATGTAAGACTCTACAACTTAAAATATATTCGCGATCAAGCGATATATAGGAAATCACATCACATTGCTCATCGTTGTTCCAAATTCATCTTTTAATGGCCATCCATGATTAGTGATAAGAATATAAAAGTGGAAGCATCACTCATCACCATTACAAATTTGAAAGCTTAAAAGCTATTAGCGATGAGTGATGTTAAAAGAAAAAATCATTCCATCACTTTTCACCAATCCAAGGTATGAACCTATAAATAAATTAGCGATGAGTGATGAGCTGTGAGGGCCATCAGGACTCAAGTGGAAATTTTTAGCATGTGCGCATTAGTTGTTCTAAAAGGGAAACCT